>JALBCR010000911.1:0-10000 GCA_030710515.1 Abscondita cerata | reverse complement strand
TTCTTTACATTTGATTTCTTTTAAATGAATCGAATTTTAATAAACATTCCACTCACTCCACGTTTAAAAATAAAATCGTAGGCGTTAAACAAATATTACATTACATTAAATTTCCATATATTAGATGCAAATATGCGAAACTTTATAATTATAATGATGACATAATGAAATAAAAAAATGAACGATATTTTATTCGCATACTTTAAAAATTTTTCTAACAATTTTGGTTATTTCTTCTTTGTTTGCATTTTTTTTGTTAATGTGTGCTACAAATGTGGCAGTAACTTTAATTTATCTTCACTAGCCTCGCTAATGTGGGAAAATTTCACATACATTTTAAGGTAATGGTTTTTTTGTCACTTACCAACTCTTAAATTTATTATTTTGTTTTGATTTAATGAACAATTAGGTACGATAGTGTAAAAATCATTCTTCTGTTCTCATTGTTTGTTCCAACTAATTAAATTGTATATCAAATTGCATACTTGTTTATACAATAAAAAAATAGGATAAAGAAACCAACTAGTTGTTTGTCATTTAGTTTTAAAAATTCGTCTAAAACGAAGTTGCCTTATTAAAAGAAGTTACCTATAACAACTGAATGGGGTAAAATAAAAACGTCTTCCAGTATTGGTAATCATTTTGTCCACTTGTCAAAATTCTGATGAAACCTGAAAGCGACAGGTGCCGAAACGTTGGCAACTACTCACTGTTCAATCACGAAACAGTTTTTGTTGCTACATTCAGTTATGTGTTAAGATTTCTAAGAACATAAATATTTTTATAGTAATAAAATTAACGAGCAATAATTACTAGTTTTACAATTTTCTGAAATTTAATTAGTTTCATAAATAAAACATTGATTAATAATATGCAGACGTAATAAGGTTTCATTGTGAAACAATCAACTTAAATTTCATAAACAAATATCAAATGAGCGTCATCTTAACTACTTCACTTTGTATAGTCCATTTCATATATGTATCATATATCATCAGAGAACAATCAATCGTGTAATAATATATAATTGTGATTAAAATTGATACTTTAGCAGATCAAATTACTGGTAGACATTCTAGGGGACTTCTGTCTTAATTAAATGTTTAATAAACGAACAATTGCAGATTAAATAACTGTGTGAATTATGACAATAAAATTAAGCAACAATATAATTTAGTTTAGTTAGATAAACATATAATTACGTTTCGTAATGAGTTTTTCTGTATATAGTTCTCTTACAAATTACAAAATCGTTGTAATTAAAGTGGAATTAGAAAACTTTTTCTTTCAAATCTATTGTTTATTATAATTTTTAATTGGATATTTTTAATTTCTACATGCGAATCTGCATGAATATTTATCATAAGTATTTTAACCAGCAACATTTTTTTTCAAAAATAGAGATTTGGTTAGATTTCTGATGATAACAGTTTGCCAAAAATATTTGTTTGCTTTTTGCATACAGTTCCACCTTGTTGTTAAATTGTTGGTAATAAGAGTATTAATTGGATTTGGTGGAGAAAGTAATTCTCTTGCTGTGAGAAAATGACCCGGTGTTAATACTTCAACCTCTATGTTGTTTGCGGTGTCTTCTAATGGACACAGTGGTCGCGAATCTGACAGAGAAGTATCGTTAACTATTCATATGTCAATGCTGAATCTCCAACTATCTGCTTTATATGATACTTCAACGATTTTAGCCCTCCGAAGTGAGGAGCTGCTGGAGGAATGAAATTCTACTGAATACCACCAGTCGCATGGGGTCTTGAATTGCATCTTCACTGGTTTGTAAACTTTTTTGTACTCGCCGCTTGGGAAATGACATTTGATATAAGTGTGTAGCCAATCAGGAAGCTATTTTTCCCGAATCAGTTCGGGAAAAATTACAAAAAACACTGGCATTCACAGACATTGAAATAATAACATCGTAATCCAAATATAATTTTAGTTGCTAAAAATCATTTTCCAAATGATTTTGTTAATGAAAACAAGAATTAACCTTGAAAAATCTACACAACGTTATTAAAATTTATAGTGCCATCTATCCAGTATATATATTACTACAATTAAAAACGTTAACTCATAGCACTCTGCTAACTTTATTAAAATATGACATTAATGTAAAATAGTTGCTAATATTTATTAACGTAATATTTGCTCAATACAAAAAATATTGTACAAACCTCTTGCGGAACATTATTCTAGCATTCGCGCTATTAAACCACTCGCTCATTTCGTTCGCTCTATGCTTTAAATGCGCTCATGTAGGAAAAAGTTCGTCCTGAACTTGGTTCGTAAATAACTATTTTCTAGTATTTTGCTTGCTCTATTGGCACTGTATATGTGACTGTTAACGTCTCCTGACTGTAAGTTACCTGAATGCCGCCATAAATACATCTGTAGTCATGCTGCTGATTACTTCCAAGTGGACTGTTTTGGTTGATACACATATTAATAGTGCCATATATATTTTGTATGACTTGTGACCTCTTGGAGCTGTTAGATTCCCGATTAATCATTGAGTAAATGTTGCTTTATTCCTGAAGCATATGATGCATTTGTTGATGATATTTCTTACTGCTCTTTTTGGTTTTATTATCCAATTTTTTTTATAAGCTTGGGGCGCCTGATTGCTGGCATGCACCTTTTGTGATGAGCTTCTCTTATGATAAGTGTTGTTAGATGGCTTGAATTATGGGATGCGTTCTGTTGTATTCCAAGTTCGAGTGTGATCACCTTCCTCCCACTGGAAGTTCCTTGTTGTAATCCAAAAACGGCGAAAGATAATGTAGATTGCTTTGTTTGTTTACCCGTTAATGTCTTCTGATATGATTATGATTAAGTTCTGTCTTGTAGTAATATTTTGATCGAGACATACGATGTGGTTGGCTCTATTTCTTCTTCTCCCCCGTTCTTGAATTAACATTTTGGCATTTACTACTACTGAGGCTAAGCATTCTATTGGGTCGAACCACTTAGTTACTTTTGACAAGATGTTTCATTTTGTAAGAATCATATGGTCTTTTGTGTTGACTCTGTAACGAAATGTGTCATCGTATGGAGCCCAGTGGATTTCGAGAGACTGTCTTATTCCTCCAGATTGAAGAAGTGTTATCAATTGTGAAGGGTTTTAATTATTAGGTATGGTGCGGCTGATGTTTCATAGGTGACAGTGTCTAGAGTGTATTCTTGAATGGGATGGGGTGTATTGAACCTCTATAATTCCGGTGATACTTCTGATCTTTTTGCGTAATACATCTTCTCGATATGGGCGGTGAAGACGATTCAGTGTTTTCGACATCGAAGGGGTATGTCAGATAGTCGTGTTGCAACTTTGGACCGGTCAACATTATTTCGTTGAGGTTAATGTTGCTTAAAGTTTTAGATGAGGCATCATAGACTACTCTTAGTTTAGTTGTTGTGTTATCTTCATTAACTACTGGTTGGGGGGGAATGTAATATTTTGCTACTTCGTCATGTGGTTTTGTTTTCTTCATGTGTCGGAGTATAATGTATTCTTGAAATTTTTTGTATTGTACTCTTAGTTATGGATCTCTTGCTAACATTTTTTTTTCTTGCTATAGCTCGTTGTTTTCATTCTCCAAGATGGGTTTATTGTGGTTTAAATAGAATGGTGACTGTTTATGTTCCATTTTTGTTTCTGTACAGTTGTGGTTCTGCTGAAGTGATTTACTGCATTTTTTTTTATTCCTTCTTGGATGACTTTTCCAAATTCTTTGGCTCCTATTATGGCATCAGTTGGTCTTGGTACATAAAATGTTACATCTGCTAAGATTTGCTTCTGCTATTGATCTTCATTTTGAAGTTTAAGTTTCTTTGAAGGCACCGCTGATGTTAGTTTAGATAATACATTTATTAAGTAGGTCTAAGTAAACATGGTTTAATGCTGGTAGACACCTTCTATCTAGTTGTGCTTGGTGTATTTCCTATTACGGCGACTTCTGCCTGACTGTAATTGAGCAGTTTCTTCAGTTATTAATGATACTTGAGATCCTGGATCAACTAATACTCGAAGATATTCAAGTGAGGTAGTACTGATGCGGGTATGAATGATGTTGCCAGCAAGGTTATGTAGTTAGTTTGTTGATTTTGTGTGTGGTTAGCAGCTACTTCTTGTCGGTTAGTTGATGTCCGATGTGTTGGTCTGAAGATTATTGGTTTTGTGAATGGTCTCGGTTGCTTGTGTATGAGGGAGTGATGTGGGTCTCCAGAAGAGTGGCATCATTTTTTGCAGTGGCCATTCTGTTGAGATGAATGCGTTAGGCAACTGTGGCAAATTTGTTTATTATAAAAGTTTTTTCGGTTATTGGTAGAAATTTAAATTTTTGCACAATGTCACACGTAGAGATCTTGGTTACAGCAAGGACACATTGTGTCACTGATAGTTTGAAGAGCAAACTAGGTTTCCAGCGATTGAAACCTTCGTTCCAACAATTTCCTAAGGTCTTAGATACTTGTACTTGTACGATTACAATGATTCTTTCTGGGTAGCTGGAATATCCAATAGTGTGTCTATTAATTTGGAAATAATTAATCGAGTGTTTTGGAAATTGTTCTTCATTCAATGCAGTTGTATAGTTTCCTTCGGTGATTTGTTGGTGCTAGATTATGGCACCGGCTTCACCTTTGGTGTGTGATTTTAGGTATTGCATTTTTTCCGTATTGGTTAAAAATGAATTATTATGGATAACTTTGAGAAATACGTTGTGAAAGGTGGGCCAATTGTCATAATTATTATTAAATGTAGGAAGCGTTATGTTGGCAAGCATAACATTTTGTTCCAGGATTTCAATGATCTTCTCGTACTCTTGTTCGAGTTGCTCAAAGGAGTTTTTATGAAATAGTTCTCTTGGAAGTTATCTTCATTGATCACGATGTCGTCGTGTAACGTTTGAATTGTTTCTCACTCTTGCTTATCTTTTTTGTAAAAATTTGTAGCGATAATTTTGTTTGCCTTTCTTGATTTATTTAAATTATGGTATTGTACATTGTGTATCATTTTCCATGCTTGCTATTTCGAATGCTTAGCTTGCTCTGGATCTCTTGTCGATTTTTCTTCAGGCTGCTGCATTTCATTAGCTTTAGGACACGTATTGAGATAAGTTTTCTCTTCTTCGTATAACGTTTTAATTTGTAGGTAAATACTGGGTGGTGAAGTAAGTATGCTGCGGTATTTTGACTGATATTATGGCGTCTTGTTGTGTTGTGCTGTATTCCCTAATTCTTCTAAGCATGACAGGCGGGTTAAGATGTAAATTTAAATTTTTTTTGATGCCGAATCTTTTTTGTTGTTGGTATGTTAATATTTCTTCACCTAGCTGCCGTTGCTGGTGAACGAGTGTATTAATCTTCTCCATTGACATATTAAGTGTAGTTTTAGGTGTACGTTTTATATTTGTTTCTTTAGCGGGTCGTTATGGATTTTAGTTGTCGGCTGTCGTTTTGGGCGGTGTTTTGGTGATTTTAGTTTCCCCGGTCGTCTTGGTCGGTAGTTGTTAATTGTAGTTTGTTTGACTTGTATTTATAGAATTCAGTTGTCCGCTTGGCCGGTGGTTCTTTTGATTGTAGTTTGCTTGACTGATGGTTGTAGATTGTAGTTAGTTGTCGGCTTGGCCATTGGTTGTTTTGATTGTAGTTTGCTTGACTTATGGTTGTTGTAGAGTTTAGTTATCGGCTGGATGGTTGTTGTTTTAGAATTTTTTTACAGTAGCTCGTGATCGAGAAACACAAATCTTTCGATGTTTAATAAGATACGACACTAAAACTCTAATTTCACAACGATATGAATCCACATTTTAACCGCTCCAGTAGAATAAATATTGTTAATAGATTATCTTATTTGATTTTAACGTTTGTTTTAAGATCACTAGTTTCGAAAAGTTAAAAAACGAGACGATAACGTAAAAGTTTTAAGGATAGCTCTTAAGATGGGTTCAGGTACCTTGTTGTCGAAGAGTGTCGCACGTTTTCGCTCTCCCATTAAACTTATTAAGGTTAAACTGAAAATTTTGATCGAAGAAAGGAAAAAGAATATTGCGTTTTAGAAAAAATAGTTAAAATAAAAGTTCAGACTATAAATTTTTCAACCAATTTTTTCCATAATTTTTTTTGTATAGGTAATTGATATTTTTTGAAATACGGTTAAAAGAATTACTGTCAAGTGATTGTCATATTTTAATTTGGATCGAATATAATTAAATTACAAACAACTTTCATTTGAAGAAAAATTGTGTTAAATTAATATTTTTGTAAATATTCCAAGAATAAGAAAATCTAAGTAAATTAAGAGACATTATTCTCGAAACAGTATTATAAATAACACCTATCAACCCCAAGTTCATAAAAATCGGACCGGTGGTTTTCTTGATATTTTTTGCTTTATTCTAACACATTGACTCAGATATTCGTAGAAAAACATGAAAGAAAAGGGGGTGTTAGAATTTTTGATTTGAAAACCGTTACTTAAATCCCGATCTTATTTATAAGATCCGTTACGTTGTTCGAGTAACAAATCGAATCGAATTGATTTAAATTTAAAACATAATCAGTAGCACGTCGAACACATAAATTTATTTTTGTGTAGTTACTGAAATAGCCTTACGTTATTGGAAGTATTTTGAAGTCTTGTTATTATGATTGAAACGTCATCCACTGTTGAACAACATTTGATCGCTGCATGAGCTATTATTTTTATTATAGCAACAGCGTTCTTCTCTTGCTGAGCAACAATAATATAACACAACCTTTCATGCACATTGTTTTTTTATTTGTACATCATACAGTGTTGTTCTGCGTACCGCGCTTAAGAATATAAAGTTTTTTGTATTTTAAACTTGTCATCCCAACCGCATCGGTATTTAGTACTGGATGATCCACAAAACGGAAATTTAATACCATAGTCTGCAACTCATAGTCATATTTCTTTCTGGATCGCTCGGTACTTTTTCAATAGTACTGTGGGTTCACAATATGAGTTCAAAGTGGTTAGCTCTGGTGGACTTTTTTTTTTAAATTGTATCATAATTTGTCATTCTTGAGTCTTCTTTAAATTTGCATTTCGTTTGGTGAAATAATTTTACCTTCTGTGGAGGATGCTTACTTCCGCACTAAGTTAATTGTAATTTGGCGCACATGTGAAATTAAAATCTCAATTAATTTATGAATTAATAGCGGCAGATGTTTAATGTACTTTTATTTTAAATTAAAAAGCTTTAGAAAATTCTAACAAAAGGATGAGCTTACGTTATTTCATACTGATCAATATAATAGATTACATATTATACATACCAGAATTTCATACAATAAAATTATCACACATTATCTAAAATGTTTATTTAACGATTAAACTGCAATCAGTAACTTATGAGTATGAGAGAGTATTTGTTGCTGCAAATTGAGAATGTATTGTACATATTCTGCCTCTTGTTGGAGTAATTATTTTCATGTATAGTTTTAGTCGACTTACTTTCGAATGATAGGAAGTTATTTTTAAAATCGAAAATTTGAATACTTACTTTTTTCGACGAGTTAGTGTGTTATGTTCCTCGGCTAACATATGCGGAAGGAGCAGGGTAACAGTGAAACATCCAGGACTAATAAAATAAACGGGCAATAAAAAATATGTTGGGCGCCAGACATACTATTATACCAAAAAAAAACAAATAAATAAAAATTAAATGTTTACTTTATTAATCCCGGCACTGAAGGGTTATAGTTGCCTTAATAATCAAACGCATGAATGAATTAATTTTCTTCATCAATAAAAAAGAAATTCAATACAATGAAATAATGTTAATAATCAATAGAATAATTAACTAAATCTATACTTAAGGAAACGAATCAACTCGTGGTGAATTTGAGATAAATACGAAGCAGATGTAAATAATTGTAAAATTTGAAAGGCAATGAGATAACATTGATAGTAGTTGTACACAAACTATCAGTAGCACCTCATTGCTTGAACAGAAAAAAAATAATTATTATAAAGATATAAAACAATAATGCGCACACGTGAGTTGAAAATATACAGAAGTATTTACAATAATTAAATTAGTACTTACATTTTAATAAACAATAACAAAATTTCAAACTCACATCCGCTCACTACCACGAGTTATCGAGTGTTAATACGTTAGTTAGATTATTTAAATATAAAAAAATCTGCATTTTATGGTACAAAACTTAAAATGCAACCATCAGATATCAATTTTTTTAAGCAGTATACGTTTGTCAAAAAATATGAATTCTGCTCAAGAATAAAGTTTTATTATTTATTACAATACAGAAGAATGTTATAATGAAAAGTTGTTTTGAATTAAAAGTTATATCCAAATATGAAATTTCAGCCATTTAACATTAGAATTCAGGTTTGGTGATTATTTACTAAGAAAAATGCCAACAGTTAATTGATAGCGCTATGCACGTTAAACGCACACATGTCGTTACAATTAACTGTTGGCATTTTTCTTAGTTTATACTAATCATACGTGTCAATGCTTTTACACGAGATGTCGTAAGACACACATTTTGCTTGTGATTATTTACGTTTTTACATTATAAATATTTGCAGTTATACATTTCAATACTGAATGTATTTCTCTTATCGATTAAAAATATGAATTAGTGATTTTGAACAATCTTGCAATTTAAATACGTAATGAATGCACAATAATTATTTATTTTAGTAGTTGGAGGTGGATACGTCGAAGCTTTAGAAGATTTAATTAAAATTTAATTATGGTTGTTTCTGTATAAATATGTGATGTTTGTTTACTAAATATTCTTTGTATGAATTTTCTTATTTTTAAAATTAATAATAATTATGCATTCATTACGTATTTAAGTTGCAGGATTGTTCAAAAATGGAAATGTTATCAAATTTTTAACAGACAAGAGGAATAAATTCAGAAATTTATAACTGTAAATATTTTGAATGTAAAACATAAATAATCATCAAACCTGAATTTTCATGCTAAATGGCTGTAATTTCATATTTGGATATAACTTTTAATTCAAAACAACTTTTCTTTGTAAGTAGGGAATATAGTGAACTTACACTGGAGTTCTCTCACTCTTGAAGAGCCACAAAAGGACGAAACAGCTGTTGAGTGATTCTCGGTGTTTGTTTGCTATTGTACATTTTGCGAACTTACAGCAGGCGATTTAAAATTTTTATTTTTGCTAACACTTATGTTGGCTATAATTATCGAAGGATCGACTATGTAACTGCTTTTACATACCTGTTGACACAGTTGCTTATTGTGAACAATTGCGTACGTGATCGCTAACACGAGTCGACTGATATTTTTTGACAAACCTCATGTACGGCTTAAAAAAATTGATATCTGATGGTTGGTTACGTTTTAACTTTGGGACCATGCAGAACTTTTTATCAAGGATAATTTTTTCAAAAACCAATAAAATTTTTTCCATATAGTTTCAACTGAAGTATTAGTGTAGTAAACTTCTTGCTAGGAAAGAAGTTCCCTGCGTCATAAGTATGTACATATGAATCAATATTAAAAATTTCTGAGTCAATTTGTGCATTTACTATTTAGTTATTGGTTAAAATTAGAAAGTAACTAAAACAGTGTTGGCAAGATATGTGGTCAGTTGAAATACGAACCTTAAAAAGTAACAAGTGACAGTAATTAATAACCAAAACAGCGACCGACATTGGACAGAACGTCAACTTACGGTATCCGCCAAAATAAACAGTACCGAAACAGAAAGTGCTGGGCTGCGTTCGAGAACGTCGCTCTTGGGTTAAATTTTACTCTGAACAGTGGGGTAGTGGGCGATTGTGGTGTGAAGTGAGTTATCGAACGCTCTACATTGACTGTCAAATTCACCACGCTTGACCGACATATTTGACAGCAGAGTAAACACAAGCGGCCTAAGATAATAATTAAACAGTGTTCATTAACTAAATGTATTAACTAGAAACGAGACAACTGGCAATTGGTTGGTTTACTTGTAA
>JALBCR010000910.1:0-290160 GCA_030710515.1 Abscondita cerata | reverse complement strand
TTCCAGGCACTATGACCCCAGATAATTAAACCATATGTGTGTAAAGAGTTAAAAAGACTAAAATAGGCTTTCAGAAGAACTTGGAGAACTAGTTTTTGTATCGAACGTATAAGAAAGATCAACGACGATAATTTAAAGGCAAGGTGATTAACATTAATACCATTCTGGGCAGTACTTCAATTACGATTGATACAGGTCTTTCATGCTGCTTTATGTTGTCTGCTCCTACCTATACGTCACCAACTCTGAGTACCTTGAGCCCTCGGGTTGTTAGCGTAAATAAACCAGTAAACCAAGTACCTACTCTTTAGGGAACCTACCTTGTAGTAGACTCTGAATCATCTTCATGTGATGAAATGCACCTTTGAATAATACATAGTCCATAGTCTCAAGAAAGTATCCATATAATTTCCTTTCAAAAACATAGCCTATTTGAGAGAATTTAGGTCCTCATTGTCATATTTCACTACGGTGAAAAGACCATCGTTAATTGTCGAACTCATGTCAGCAAGACCGGTACGCTTCTGGTCAAAAGTAAGACGAAACTTCCTTAACATTCTTTTAAGTAAATCGTTAGTTGTTCTTACGAGCCTTTGCTAGAATCCACCCCGCCACTATGTACAAATCCAAACGCGTAAATCAATGGTTATGAAATTTGTTGTGATATCCGAGATGATATATTTTTTATTGTGAATAAAACGCTCGCTTGTAAGAATTTTGGTACGTTTCTGGCTTTCCACTTTGGAAATTAAAAAATAAAAATTTCACAAGCATTGGTCATGGGTTTTGGTTTGGGTCTGATCAGAAGTTTCAGAGCATCTGATCTGCTACCATTAACAAAATCCGGGTGTCCTGGCGAATAGTGTGTGGTTTGAAATAAGAGGAAGGGAGGGTTAGTTATAAATTAACAGTGTATTATAAGGGGTTAACGAATTTTAATTAACAAAAGTAAAATTTTCCTTTCGTCCGCCACGGTACTGTCACTTGTAAAAAATTAAAATTTAAGTGGAAATTATGGAAAAAATAAAGCGTGTGAGCGACTTCAAAATCTGATTTTCCAACATATGAAAAAATATGCGCGCGTAACGTAGCGTTAAACGTATTAAGGCTTTCAAGTATGGTCGCGGATAAAATCAATTAATCAGGTAATGAATGCGAATAATTCGCACAAGTTGTCTTCGTACATGTGTCTGCTGTTAGTCGATAAGAAAACACGCACATACGCATCATAAACACTACCTAACGACTGCTTTAACGACCTAATGTTTGCAGGTCTTCGAGATTTGACGACACTGGCCATTTCGAGTTTTCTAGCAACATAAATAAAATGCCTCACAAGCAAGGGACTTACTGCGACCCAACCTTCGTCAGTTACACAATAGTACTGCAATCTGCAATAATGTCGCAAACGAGTGGGTTGAATGTAACATGTTATCTTAAATCCTATCCGTATAAGAGACATCTACATCTTAAAAGTACTTTATATGTCGTAAAATCTTGCCCACAACTATGCTGTATAGCACAATTGCACTTTACGTTAGTACACCTAACAATTATTTGTCAATCTGAATTCAGAGATTTGTATAATTATTCAGAATCAATAACAAACTATACATACCTCTGTTGATATTTTAAGAACAAACATTTTATGACAAAATTCTGGTCACACCTTACTTACGACTTTCTTCCCACTTAAAGAAAATCTGAAAAGAATCATGTCAATAAAACTATCCAAATATTTTTTGTTTCAAAATCTTTGGCTTATCCTAAGTTTACAAAAATTTTAAAAATAACTCAGAGTATATATATAATATCGTTTGTTTAGATCTTGAGACATTCAGATACAAAGAATTTAATTTTTTTAAACAAATTTGTAAATTAATTACCTTGATTAAATATTGAACAAAATTGGTATCTGATTTATCAACTACCGTTAAACTAAAATCAAAAAATTTACTTCATCTTCTCAATGCAGATTTATAAAATTATAAACTTGATAGACCAGTGCAGTTAGCTCGAAAAGACCTCAAAATGGTGAAAAACTAATAACAGGTCGCCACTAGGTGGAATCGCTAAAAAATAAGATAAATGATGTATCTAAAATTCAAATCTTTTCTAAGGGTAAAGGGGTTTTTTAAGGGGGTAGGAGTGGTTTTTCGATATTTTTAGGGAAAGTATCCCTCCGATCCGAAAAAGTTGGTATTAAAAAGATCTACAACTTTTGTATACAGGGTGATTCATAACTATTGGGACATAGGCTAAGGGCGGGTTATTTAAACCAAAATATGACCATAAGACACAATATGCCTTAATAAAATATTGCTGTGGAAAAACATACAAAGCGTTAGATAAAAAATTTTTTTCTTTATTTTTTGTTAATAATTTTACTGTAAATTTATGAATTCTTATCAAAATCTACAAAAAACCATAATTATCTGACAGTCCAAAACGTACCCTTAATAAATAAAGTAATGATTGAAATCCCTTCTGACACTACAAATTGTTCAACTGCGTTTTTCTCGCAGATGAAACTATCGTATTTAAACATCATATTCTCTAATCAAAATCACTAAAAAGTTTTCTCAAAAAGTTACTAATCGATTTCATCATCAGGAATCATTCACGTAGCGCCCCTACAAAATTTTTAAAATAGTACATAAAATAATGTTCTTGGTCTAAGTTATGCCTCTATGCCAATTTTGCTAAGAATTGATAAATTTACAGTAAAATTATTAACAAAAAATGGAAAAAAAGATTTAATTTAACGCTCTGTTTCTTTTTCCACTTGAATCACACTGTATATAATTTTTGTACATAACCACAAATTTTCAAGACTGGTAAATTAAAAAAAATTTGTTTTCACCTACCTTTTATGGCACAAACCAACTGTAATTTTTTGGAATAAAAATATTAATTTTCTCTTTATATTAATAATAAAAAAACTCAAAATTACCCCAACTTCAACTGAAAAATCTCAAGTCAAATTTTCAGATTTTTCAGGTAACAAAATTATTCGTTTCAATGTCTACTTTTAGATGGTATACACAAAAATTTACACCTCTTTGCAAAAAAGGTCGTTTTCAATAATTACTTAAAATATGCTATTAATCGATAAAATTTAAAGTCTAAAGTCATAGAAAAATTTGAAATTAAATGTTTCATTAATTAATATCATTATTACAAATGATTGAGAAATAGGGTGTTGCAAAAACGGACGGATACAATAAGTATTATTTATGAAGTTTCAAATTCCTACAGAAAAGAATTATTATTAAAATTAATTTATTATAATCAAGTGACATTACAATATATGGCAAATATTCCACAGTTAGTGAATAGAAATATTTGAATTATTAACTATTGTTCATAGTTTTCCGCCTCTTCAAAGGATCCTCTGGCACATCTTCGACGTCATTGAATTCTTCAAACGTTTCTTTTCAGCATTGGGCAGAATTCATTGCCATGACAATTGTAACAAAGATTGGTACATTTTAGTCCATGTTTTCTCCATCCACACTTTTACTGGCACATCCAGTTTTGCAGTTGCAACAAATTATATTCAATACGCTTTTGGGATCGGTTCTGTCTCAGTTCAAATTAATAATTTTTTGTTTACATTCGTATATTGCTTGTTGAATTCCATGGTTCAATTTCTTCTTTGTTTTCACTTTTGTCGTAATAAATGTTTTTATAAGATTTTGACATTAAATTTTTTCGATCAACACCATATTTTAGCAATTATTGAAAAAACGACTTTTCAAAAACAGGTTTTTTTAATT
Organism: Abscondita cerata; assembly: GCA_030710515.1. Taxonomy (NCBI): domain Eukaryota; kingdom Metazoa; phylum Arthropoda; class Insecta; order Coleoptera; family Lampyridae; genus Abscondita; species Abscondita cerata. The sequence goes on along the minus strand of JALBCR010000910.1, from coordinate 286,381 downwards.
TTTCGGCTAATGTTTGCAAGGGAGTGTACATTTTTGTGTATGCCATCTAAAACTAGACATTGAAACGAAATATTTTTCCACCTGAAAAGTAAAATTAATATAAAGCAAAAAAATAATACTTTTATTTTAAAAATTACAGTTTGTTAGGGCCATAAAAAGGTACGTTTCCACCAAACAGTAAAAAAAAATTTTTGCACGAAAAAAAAAATAGAAACAAAAATTTTAATTTATCTTGAAAATTTTGAAGTTATGTGCTAAAATACATATACAAATCAAGATCTTTTTAATACCCACAACATTGCCATATAATATTATGCGATAGGAAGGAATCTTCCACAACCCTCTTTCCGTTTGAATTTTTTAGATATATCATTTGTCTTATTATTTGTTAACGATTCTACCCAGTGGCAACCTGTTATTAATTTTTCACCTACATTATACTATCTGCACTGGTCTATGAATATGTTCCAAAACTTTATTTCATCATTAGAGGAGGTAGAAGCTCAGTGCCGTCTTGATTGCACTACCCATCATAAAAAAATCCGCCATCACATCTGGAACCGTCTTTCTATTATATGTACAACATATAAAATAATTGTTTTCCAAGATGTTTCTTCACATATATATTGGTTGAAGTGACCTTTTATGGTTGGTAATAAATTATTCTCAAAGGTTGTAGAATAACAGTATCTCCGGATGAAGAATATATGTAACTATGTATCAATACTTATACTTAAACTGTTCAAAATGCTTGTGTTCTACAGGACATTGTCTTTACTCAAAAGTTTACTATCTCGCATCCAGCATGGATTCATGCCTGGAATTAATATGCCCTCTAACTTGGTTTTGATTTATTGCATATTGTAAAGAAATAAAGAACAAGAAACATGTTAATGCGCTTTATCTAATTCTTTTCCAATGCCTTCCACCGGGTAAGTGTCCTATTTTAGGTTGGAATTAAAGCGTTAAATTATTGTAAGATATGAAAAGCCCACAGAATTTTATCTTTGTTTTATTCTCTTTAACGTAGTTGTGGCAGAAGCAGTCCTTTTCTATTCCTCGATTAGGTTAATTTATACTATTCTATCTCCTAGTCACAGAATTGTACTTTGCTTTTGATGGCAATTAAGAGTTCATCATAGTCATCATCAATCAACCATTTGCATCCACTGCTGGACATAGATCTCCCTCATTCGTGCACACCCATTTCGATTTGGAGCCTCCTGTATCCAATTACTGATTATTTTTTCTGATATCGTGTGACCATTGTGTGGACGGTCTGCTTCTGCTTTTTTATCGGCTCTTGGTTACCACTTAAATAGTCTCTTCGTCCATTTCACGTCTGTCATCCGAGTTACATGTCCTGTCCAGTTCTATTTGAGTTAGGTTAATTGTGTGATCACATCTATCACGCCTGTTCTTCGTCTCAAGCATTCGTCTGAGTTATTCTGAGCTTTTTAGCTGTTGAGATGGTTAAGGTCAACGTTTCTGCAGTATGTCAGTACCGGTAACACACATTGATTAAAAACTTTCCGTTTGAAGATCTCTCGAAGTCTTCTATACGCTGTCCAGGTGCGGTTTATTCTTTTGTTTAGTTCGTCTGTTTGATTATCTCTGGGGATTTGTATTTTGTGCTCAAGGAGTATACGGTCACTCTGTATTTATCTTAAGCACAAAATACAAATCGCCCCTCAAACTCAAAACACTCCGATTAAATTTATATTTATCATCAGCTTTTAATTCACTTTTTTAAATCATATCACGTTTAAAACTATACTTTATGATAAATTATTATCTCACTAATTTTTTTCTCGCTTGATTAAAACAAGAAAAAATCAAAAGATTAATGTGATTAATAATTTAGCCGAAAATTGTCCATTTAAGCGAAATACTAATCTAGTAATGTACTCAGATTTGTAGAAAAAAATTGCTAATTTAATTTATTTAATTTTTATGCCTAAAACAAATTCGTAGTAAGCCTTGGTTTTTGTAAGAAAAATATGATAATTTGTCCTAAAGTATAGTTTTAACCGTTCTAAAATTTAAAACAAAGTTTGTCAAAATCGAACCAGAAAAATAAATGCCGTGGGAGTGTTCCGCTTTTAGGTGAGTTACACTGTATATTTCTTTGTTAGTTCTACCTCCTTATAGTCAATTTTTAAGTTCTCACTAAGCACTAAGTTAGTCATAAATTTTGTTTTAGAATTGTTTATTTTTAAGCCTACTCCTTGCATACGTCTTAAAGTTCTATTAACATTGTTAAAACGTCTTGTAGGTTATCTGACATTAAAGTTCTGTCGTCCGCAAAGCGCATGTTAGTTAGATTCTGTTTATCTATACTTAAGTCTTTTCCTTCCCAGTCTAGCTTTTTTAATGCTTATTTCAACACTGTATTAAATAATTTGGGGGACATCGTTCTCCCCTTGTCTAACTCGTCTGTCATTAGGTATATGTGTTTGGTGTCCTCGTATAATTTTACCGTCGTGACTGCTTTTTTGTATATGTTATATACTAATCTTGTGTATCGATAGTCGACTCGGTATTTTTGCAATGCTTCTATTTCAACTGTACCAGATGACTTTTCGAAATCTACAAAAACTAGAGCTAGTGGTGGGCTATACTCAATGGATTTTTCAATTAATGTTTTGACGCTTTATAGATTGTTGTTGGTCACAAACCACGAACGAAAACCTGCCTGTTCTGGGGTTTGGTATAAATCTAACTTTTCTTAAGTGTCGTAGTTATAATTCTTGTAAGTAATTTGTATAGATGACTTAGAAGATTTATGGGTCTATAATACTTCAGTTCAGCTATATTACCCTTCTTATGTAGCAATATTACTATTGCATTGTTCCATTTTTCTGAAATTTTTTGTTGTGTAGGCATATATTATGCAAATCTTTTATTATTTAAGTAGACAAGGGCCGCTGATCTTTATTGCATCAGTAACCACTTTTCTTCTCCAGATGTTTTTTGTTTTCTTCTAGTGCCAACCGTATCTCTTTTAATGTAATAACTGGGAGCAATTCTGATCCTTGATTTACTATGTCCTTCCTTAAAGTTACCATATCTGGTTCTAAATCTAAGACCGGATATGTCTCTATTTCCTTTTGACTTCTATATAACAGTTGATATAACTCTTCCACTACTTTCAGTATTTTTGTTTTTTCTGTTTGTGATGACAACTCCTTTTTGTTTTTGACTTCAATTATTTTTCTCTTTTCCATTCTCAAGTTTTCTTGGTAACACCTTCATGCTTTTGTTGTCTTTTTATTGCATGTTTAATTTCTCTAGTGTTGTATTTTCTCTTCATTATTTACTGTTTTCTCACTTCTCTTTCTCTTCTCAGATTTATTATCTTTTTTGTTTCTTGGCTTATTTTCTTCTCTTTTATTTTATGACAGTTTTATTTTGACTTTTGTTATTTTTTTTTGTTTAAGCATTGACATTTTTTCTTGGTCAGTATTTTTAAAAGTAAATTATTAATGTCTTTGTATCTTTTCGTTAATTCATGGTTTTTTTCTTTACCATTTTATATCTGTATTTGCTGATATTGATTAATGTTTTTGCTCTAACCATTCTGTGGTCACTTCTAATGCATAACTAATTTAATACCGATACGTCTTTAATTATGTTTTTTTGTCAGTTTCTGTAGAATCTCTTTCATTTTTTTTGCAACTCTCTGGACTTTCCCAAGTTCCTCTTCTGTTTGTTTTTTGACAGAAGAAACTATTTGTTGAAAACATATTGTTTTGAATCAGGAATCCTGGTATTATCTCTTCGCTATCATGCCTGCCTTCTATAGTCTCCCAGAGCTGTTCCCGTATCATCGCCCTTAATACCTATTTTGACATTGAAATTTCGTTTATATGCGTCCTACTGCTTCAAATCTTATAGCGTTAGTTACCAATAAGAAAACTCATTGAATGCAGGTTTGCACCGCTGGAGTCACGAACAGTGTGGCGAGTAATAGTTTGTTCTTTTTGAACACTTTGTACCGGCGGAAGTAGTAATCACATGTTTTCAATTTGCAAGGTAAGAGATCCTGTTGTTTTTGTAACGGTGATCTATAGTGTAACATATAAAAATTATCAAGAATGAGTGAACGCACTACAAATATTCTGAAATTAACAAAAAAACTAACCAAAAATCGTTAGCAAGTTGTGGCATGTGCGTCTAGTAGTTTGGCAGGTTGGTGGACTTTTGATGGCTTTAAAACTAGCTATGTAAGTACGTGCTATGACCAGTCTGTACAACCAGAACTATTCACGCTTACCAAGATTCATTATACTAGAATGTAAATGTTGCAACAACACCTGATATTCCAATTTCTTTAATTACACATTTAGGCCAAGATGTTCTAACAAACCTACCATCCTTTTCAAATCAAGTTTCGGTAACTGAAAATAATGATAATAATGTTTAAAATTCTACACTTTCAACACCCGCCAAAATCAATGTTCCAGTCTGGTTTCTCACGTCACAAGTGAATTTTTTTTAGATGATGAGTCTGTGCCCGACAGAATATATTTACCTTCCCCATTATCAAATGACTCAGAATGCGACATTTTAGTTCTTCTAACAAAAAGTGACATGAATTCTGACGAATACGAAGCTGAAAACAAAAAGAATGAAATTTAAAAAGATATTCAAAACCGAACTGCAGAATTTAGGTTTCTGGGACAATCTTTGTTTGTCACAAATGTAAACTGTACTAAAATTAAAGAAACCGTTTACGCTTGTAGATTATTTGTAACTTTTAAAACCAATAGATACGCAACTCCCAGACACGACCGAACTCAACAAATAATTCTATAAACTGATACTGATTTTTTGTTATTATGTTAGTTATGAGTTTAATGCCTTTGCTAGCACTTCATCTTTATTGGTGAAAATATGATATATTTGCCAATAAATTTGTCTCATCGATCATGCCTCGAGATCGGTTTCTGAGCATTTTAAAGAATTTGCACTTTGTTGATACTTTTACCATGTACGAAAGTAACAGACTGCATAAAAACCATCCTTTGATAAATAAAGGAAGGTATAAACTCTGCACCTGTAGTTTCATTATTTCTACAGATAAAGGTACTATTCCAAATGAAGTTCCACATGCTGAATTCAGTGTTGGGAGATCTTCAAGAACGTAAAGGTTGACAATTTCGTTTCTACTTTACCATATACATAAGCTGGTTGATAGTGGAAGGAAAAACAGAGATAATGTGCAACTAAAGAAACTTCGGGCAGCGTTGGACTACGATAATGCGAAGAATTGAGTTGATGTAAGCAATCAAATGTTACTTTTTGGTCTTGAGAAATCACTCAAGTGGTACAGAAACGTTGTTTGGTACGTCTGTGGTAATCAACGCGTGGGTTCTATATAAAAAAAACGACCAACTCTAAAGTTTCAATGTTTGACTTCAGAAAAGCTTAGCAACTTTATTAACTGTGCGAGGAAGTGCCAAATATAAAGTACAAAAATTACTGCATATTTTGTTAATCCAGAAGGTTTGATAATAAACCGCAAAAAATACGTGGGTTGCTGTAGGAAGTTGAGCTGCTAAAAAAACAAGAGATGTGATACGTTTTTGTGGTAGTTGGTAGTTGGAAATCCGTGTTGAACGTGTTAAATAAAAAACATTTTTTTAATTTCTTTATTTTTGGGTTATTTTCTTTATTTATGACAACCTGTTTTTTATTGTTTAATGTATTATGTAACATTAGATGTCAAGTTAATAATTTACTGATTTGTTTAAAATTTAATAAATAATTATAGTGTATTTGTTGCAAGAACGCGTTGTGCTTATAGTCCTTTATTATTAAAATTTCAAAAATTTGTTGAAACAGGTTCGGTACTGGACAAAAACAGTGGCAGTTAGGAAACTGTTAGAGTGAAACAATATTTCTCTAGAATCATGTAACCAAAATTAAAGTAATCAGGTAAAATTAAGAAACAAACCTTATATGAACAAAATGAGGTTGTACCATAAGGCCATCAGTTTGAGTTTCATTATTTTAAAATCGCGTTTGACAAGCTGGAGGTACTTTTGTGTTGTTAGAATGTTTACTCTTGTATTTATACGTGGGTACATATTCTATTCTGCTACAGAGGTATAAGTACGTAATGGAATTTTTTTGACGTTTCAAATGCTATTGACACTATTGATATTAACTTTTCATCTCAAAAATTGTACAATTTAGGTATTAAAGGTAACCTCAATGACTGGATAAAAATCATTCTTGTCGGATCGTAACTTTAAGGTAAAATTAAATGACATTACATCAAAACAGCTTCATTTACGGTATGGTACACCACAAGGTAGTACATTGGGTCCTGTAATATTTTCCTTATACGTTAATAATTTGCCGAATGAGATTTTTAGATGGTAAGGTTTTATGTTTGCTGATGATACGACAATAGTAGCTACAGGTGAAACAGAACTAGAAATAAGTAAGAAGGTTCATAGAGCAGTTTACAATTTACAATATGGTGTAAAAAAAATAAACTAATTGTCAATGCTGAAAAAACTCAAAACATCGATTTTCGTGCTCAAGATAAGCAACAGTCAAATCATCACTTTTTTATAAATAATATAAAAAATTAGTTTACAGAGTGCTGATTCTGTGACTCCCCAGATGAAAACATGGCTCATCTACTCATCAAACGTAAATCCACACTATTGAGGAAGCTTCACCAATCGGTGAATCTGAAGAAAATCACTTTCTTGAATCCCAGGTCAAGTCGAGATTCCACAGGGAGAATCAGAAAATTTAAACATTGGAGGGGAGCACAATAATCAGGATTAATTCATTTCAATGTCAACCGCAGTTAAACCTAATCTAATCAAACTGTCTAGTCCAGTCACTTTAGACAAAAATAACCATTAGATGGAAATAATTCATAAAGTTTTGATTTTTGGACAATGAATTCTAGAAAGGGTTAGAAATAAGGTAAAAAAGTTCCTACCCTAATGGTGGGTAGAACATCAACTTTTGAACGAAAACCCCTGGCGCGGACTCGTTAAGAGTTTTCCACATTTAACTTCTAAATAGTTGCACGGACGACAATATATCATAAGACTAAAAATATTCGCTATAAAATTTTGCATAAAAAAGCTTTGTATACGATAAAGCTAATTCTTATAGAATTCTCGCAAAGGTTGTTTAAATTCAGTGACTAAAGAAGAGTTACTCGGAGAAGACCATAAAGAAAATTAAAAAAAATAAAAATTGAAGTGGAATAGGCTTAGAAAGGAAACCACTTTAAAAAAAAACGCGCTGACAAGTTTACCTCATAGGTGGTGTGGAAACGAGTAACAGTTATGGAATTCATTTTTACGTAAAACTCGGTAAATAATAGAAACTAAAATTCTAAGACATGTACTTTGTAGAAAATTTTTGCTCTACAATTTTGTTCTTATTATTTTTGCGTAAAAACAACGGTTTTGGAATTATTTGCGTGCGGAAGCGATTGTTTTCTTTGCGCTTTTCATTTCTCTACACACTTTGAGTTCTAATTGCGAGAATTTTATAAGATTACCTTTATGGTATATAAGACTTTTGTATGCAAAATTTGAAGAAAAATATTTTTGGTGGTTATCATTTTTTGCGTAAAAACAACGGTTTCGGAGAGTTATTTGCTTGCAAAAGCAATTTTATAATAATTTTATAATATTTTAATAAAAATTAGTTTTATGGTATACAAGGCCTTTGCATGCAAATTTTATAGCAAATATTTTTAGTCCTATAATATTTTGTCGTCCGAGCAACGATTTAGAAGTTAAATGAGTAAAAATCCGAATGAATCTCCTCCAGGGGTATTTTTTTGTCCAAAAAGATGTTCCATCTACAATTAGAGTAAAACTTTTTTTTCCTTTAATTTTAACCTTTTTGAAAAATTATTAACAAAAATTTAAATTATATAAATTTTTTCAACGTCTAATTTGCTTGAACTGTAAACTTTGAAACCTAATTTTAAGAATTCTATATGAATTAACTATGCAAAATTTTGTGGAAAATATTTTTAGTCCTATGATATTTTGTCGTCCAAGCAACTATTTAGAAGTTAAATGAGGAAAACACGATTAGGGCGGGAACTATTTTTCCCCTTATTTCTAAACCTATCGAGAACTCATTGTCCAAAAATTAAAACTTTATGAATTATTATTTACGAAATCTCTAAAGTGACTGAACTAGTCCGTGTAGTACGCGTACGTTTGTTATTGTCTTTAAAAGGATTTTTTTCAAAATCGGTTTGACAATTCTTTTAAGGTTTCTTCAGTATGGCACAGAATTTAAAAATATTTTTTAATTATATAAGGTGTCTCACTTTCATGAACCATCTGTCAACTGTGACATTGTAAATGGAAACAATCTTACTCAAAAAATGATATCAATTTTTAAACATTTAATTGGGTCAATATCAGCCTTCAGAAATTTCACGGTTTCATGTTACTTGAAATATCAAATTCAAATTTTATACACACTTAAGGCGGTAACGACCCTATCTGTACATTATTTAAAAGTTAACATCGGTTACGCAGAGTATGAAAAAAAAATGTCTATTCTTGTAATTGAAAATGATGGATGCATAACTCAATAAAATCAAATAAAACACCCTGTACATTTTTTGCCATTTTGATGTAGAATTAAATTCTCTATAATTTTGTTATGTTTGTTTGTCTACCAAAAAATTCACTGTTAGCCGTGAAACTCGGTTTTATCAAAAATTATCATCAAACAATTAAGTAGGCGATGAAATGCAAACGTCAAAAGAATACTATGAAACATGTTTGTACTAAAGAGAATATGCAATTTGACATGTTTATCGTTAACAGTTGAAATTCCTACCATTAGAATACGACAAATAGCAGACAACATTGGAGTTCTAAAAACCCTTGTAAATAAGGTGTGTTACCAAAAAAAAACAAATTCCATCTTTATCGCGCCCAGCACTATATCAATATCTGACAAACCAGATTTTACTACAAATTTTTTACGTATTTTTGGAATTTCCTACATTAATAGCAAGGTTATAGAGAATTTAATTCTACATCGACCAGGGAAAAAATATACAGAGGGTTGTATTTCATTTTATCAAGTTATTCATCATTTTTGATGACAAAATTTGGCACTTTTTTTCTCATACCTTGTATAACCAATGTCAGCTTTTAAACAATGGACAGTTAATGTCGTATCACCCTTAGTATGAATATAATGTGAGTGATATTTTAAATAATAACCCTAAAAAACCTGGAATATCTGATAGCTGATCAATTGACCTAACTAAATGTTTAAAAATCGATATCTCGCAAAGTATCATTTTTTGAGTAATACTCGTATACATAAAGTCGCCATAGTTTTTCACGTAGATTTAGAATCAAAAAATACGTGTTCATTTAAAATGTCAAAGTTGACAAGTGGCCAATAAAATTGGGACATCCTCTATAATTAAAAATATTTTTAAAGCTTCTTTTTAAAGGCAACATTAAAAGACCGCGTACTACACGAACGGAACAGGCTGTATAACTACTGAGCCTTTTTCACAGCGCAATCACTATTATAGAGTAAGAAGAAGTATCTCGTCTGTGAGTACACCTAGATCTAAAATTGAACGATTTACATGAACGATTCAGGTTTGTATTTATACTCCTCTTTCATCTTTCGTTTCGGTATGGCAAACGATAAGACGTTGCGTATGGATTAGGCTTATGAGAGGAATTAAAAATAATTTTTCTTAGTTATTATATTAACTAGAGAAAACAATTAAATTGATATAGTATGGACGTGTTTAATGTACACTCATGAAATTTAAAACTTGGACACCACAATTTCTGTAAACAAAAGTTTGCACATTGTGAAGCGGGCTTAAGGGTATCATTTACAATTCTAACAGCAGGTAGTCTCAGCAGGGGTTATCTTATAGAAGGACTGTAGAATGAATCATTACACTAAGCACGTTTTAGAAAATAGGTAATTTACGTTGCTTACTTAATTTTTCTTTAAAGAATATATTTGAAGGTATCGCTAATTAAACACCATAGCTCGATTAATTATCGAATCAAAATTTTGTTTAGGAAATGTTTACAAAATAAAATTAGAAATAATTTTGATTTAAAAACGTCTACAAGCAATAACTTTTAAATTAAATCAAAAACTAAACATGGTTATTTGGGTTGACTGATTATTACTTATTTTTAAATAAATCTAACCTACTAATTATTGTAAGTTATTAAAAAATCATTAAACTCTCTATTCATAATATTTAGTCCTTACAAAATGTATATTTTATGACGTTTCATTTTTTTCTGTAGTTAATATAAAAGTGAAAATAAAAACTAAGGCAATTCTTATTGTCAACGTATATATTTAGTTTTTGACAAGAATTTATTACATAATTATAATTACCAAGTTATAGTTTAAAATTAAATGAAAACGTTTTTTTTAAATAAAGGTATTACTATATAAATAAATATAAGAAATCAATAATGGGTGTGACCTCCATTATTATTGATACATTCTTGGAGGCGTCTGCTCATTGACGCTATCAAGGTATCAATATAATTAATATTAATCGTTTCCCATGCGGTATCAATGGCTGCAATTAGTGCATTACGGTTTACTGGTATAAAATTTGGCCCTTCCATTTTAGTTTAAAATTTCAAGTGTTGTGAAAATGCCACCTCATCTCGGTGCTGATTTGAAAGCGCGGATTGTTTCGGAATTAGCGGCTGGCCGTAGCGTGCGTAAAATTTCACGTATGTTAGATATACCAAAAAGCACCGTAGGGCATTACCGAATAAAATGGAATCTTGAACAAACTTTGAAAAGAGCCATCGGAAGTGGTAGACCTAAAGTATCTACACGTGCTCAATATCTCGAGTTGTTTCATTAGGTAACAGAACAACCATTTGCTACATACTCCAGGGCTATAGCAGATACACATTTTCCCGGATGCCGTATAACTGCACAAAAAGATTAAAGGAGATGGGAATAAAGAAGTATAATGCTGCTGCGAAAGAAGTTCTCAGTGACGAAAATATGAGACGTCGTCTGGAATTTGCAAGGCGATATGGAATTTTGGAATCGAGTGATTTTTAGCGACGAAAAACGTTCAATAGCCGCAACGATGGACCACTAAAAGTTTTTAGAATGGAAGGAACTCGTTACGAAAATAATCACATATGTCCTAAAAACGAAGTGGTTATTTTTCTGTGAATGTGTGGGTTGGGTTAGCGCGCGGGGTCCAGGAGTTTGTTGGGCTATCGATGGACGTCTTGATTCTGCTGCGTATTTAGATATTTTGGAAACTATTATGAAACCTTCAGTCGAAGTGTTTTATCCAGACGAAGATTATATTTTCCAACAAGTAAGTATTCTTATTTCACTATACTTTCTCCAAAAATAGTTCGGATCTGTTGAATTAACATTTTCATAATGTATTTTTGTTGTTAAAGGACAACGCCCCTATTCATACTTCGCGGGTTGTGCGCAATTGGATACGAGAAAATAACTTGGAGCTGTTACCCTGGCCAGCAAAAGCCCAGATTTTAACATTATCGAAAATGTTTGGGCTCGAATACTTGCTGTTATCCGAAGACAACAAGGGCCAAATTTTATACCAGTAAACCGTAATGCACTAATTGCAGCCATTGATACCGCATGGGAAACGATTAATATTAATTATATTGATACCTTGATAGCGTCAATGAGCAGACGCCTCAGAATGTATCAATAATAATGGAGGTCACACCCATTATTGATTTCTTATATTTATTTATATAGTAATACCTTTATTTAAAAAAACGTTTTCATTTAATTTTAAACTATAACTTGGTATCTTAATTATAATTATGTAATAAATTCTTGTCAAAAAACTAAATATATACGTTGACAATAAGAATTGCCTTAGTTTTTATTTTCACTTTTATATTAACTACAGAAAAAATGAAACGTCATAAAATATACATTTTGTAAGGACTAAATATTATGAATAGAGAGTTTAATGATTTTTTTAATAACTTACAATAATTAGTAGGTTAGATTTATTTAAAAATAAGTAATAATCAGTCAACCCAAATAACCATGTTTAGTTTTTGATTTAATTTAAAAGTTATTGCTTGTAGACGTTTTTAATAAATCAAAATTATTTCTAATTTTATTTTGTAAACATTTCCTAAACAAAATTTTGATTCGATAATTAATCGAGCTATGGTGTTTAATTAGCGATACCTTCAAATATATTCTTTAAAGAAAAAATTAAGTAAGCAACGTAAATTACCTATTTTCTAAAACGTGCTTAGTGTAATGATTCATTCTACAGTCCTTCTATAAGATAACCCCTGCTGAGACTACCTGCTGTTAGAATTGTAAATGATACCCTTAAGCCCGCTTCACAATGTGCAAACTTTTGTTTACAGAAATAGTGTCAACGCCTCATGAGTGTTCGACCACAAGAATTTTAACTTGTAAAAATGATTTATATTTGGAGGAGACATTCTAAACTTTCTCTCTCTTTTTCTCACTTCAACTAATCCCGTACATCGTGAAAAAGTCGATGCAGAATTTTTCTAGGCTTAATGAATCATTCCAATTTTTTTCTTAGTTAAAGTCTATTGCTGCGTCTTACCAGAGACACACGATATAGTTTTCTTTTTCAAATAAGTTGCAACTTTTGTCAGATAAGTAGTTTCGAGTATGCGAGATATCTTAAGAAGACTGATTTTTTTGCTTAAAAACTGGATATTGTAACAAACTTGGTTGAAATGTTGTTGTGATGGATAAAGTGATAATTGGATCTATAACACTTCTTGTATTGTTTTAGGAGTTTTGGTTATTATCAGTTGACCGAAGATTTTGCGCAACAGTAATTTTTGTTTAACAAATAGAAGTTTTAAAATGAACACAGTGTGTGTATTAAAAGTACTGAAAAATTAAAATTATATTTTTAAATATTTTTCTAGCAAATCAAATATTATATTCAATTTTAGTTCGACAAAAAACGTGAAGGTTTGTATAAAGAGAGTAATTCTTACATTAAAAAATGTAATCAATTCTATAGGAGAGATGCATACTAAATAAGTAAAGTCGTGTTATTTAGGGTTACTTCCCGTGACAATACAATGATGACACTGTAAGGCGTGAGAAGTCTATAAAGATTGACTGATCTGGATGTTTGAGCTTCATGGCATGTCGTGAACCTATTCACGTTGGTCTTAGACTAAATTTACGTATTAGATGATACAATAAATACTGTTAAACTAGGACAATCACTTGTATAAGATACGTTAACTTCTTGAGAAAAATTATTATTTTTAATTTAAATGTTTTAAATTATTTATAATGGACGTAATGTGGTTATTGCAGCTAAATAAACAATTAGCTTAAATTTTCGATATTTAATAGATTTTGAAGTAAGGCGTGTATTAGAAAGTCAAAAATTACAGGGGACACTTTCACAAGATCTATTTAAATATACGGTTGTGATGAAATTAAATTAGAAACATCGTGGGAAACATCCGTTTTTTTCCATTCGTGTCTATTACGAGAGCATACACATATTAAAAAGGATATATAATTATTTGCTTTCAATTTCGTTTACAGTTTCTACTGATTATTATTACATAATGTTACAATTTTTACGTGTACATAGATACTATTCACATTTTGAATTAGTAAGATATTAGATTTAGTAAAGCATTAGTAATTTACTCACTAACCACCTTGCTAGAACTGTTAATAAGAATATTCTCGTCTTTGTTGAACAACGTAAAAATATATTATATACGATTTTGCAGTTACTCAGTTGCTTGAAAGAAAATGAAAGTGAATTACCACTTGCTTATCCAAAGTGGTCTACAAATTCACCAAAGAAGTAATAATAATAAAATTTATTTGTTATTTAAAAAAAATACACAAACGATTAGGTTTCATACCTACTACCCATTAACTTAAAATTACATCCCTTCCCTCAATATTTTGCTCATCAAATTTGCTCCTTCTCCTCTTTCACCTAATAACACTATCCTTTCTCTCAGGTCTAAACGCTTCACATTCTTCTCTCATGTGTTTTACATTTTCCCAACCTTCTCCACACAGTCTATACTTCCTTTTTCATCATCCAAAAGATACTTTCCCCCCTCTTCATTCCCATTTGAAATCTCGCTATTATCATTTTCTCTTGTATATTCCTTTCATCCGTTAAATATCTCGGTTTCTGCTTCGTTATTAAGTCTTATATTTTTCACTATAAAGGGTTTTCAAACTTAAGTCGGCACTATTGCTAACTTTGTTATTATTAGAGCTACATAGTCGGTTGAATAGGCAAACTAGTAGCATTTGTTTCTGTCATCACTATGGTGAAAACAGAATAAAAATCGAACATCGCGTTCGCGAGTTATGTCAAATTGTTCCATTTTTTCAAATGGGACACCCTGTATACAATATTCTCAATCGATAGGAAATTAAATACTGAACAAAAAGTGTCCCATTATTTTTTATCCTAAAGTCAAAAATGACAGAGAAATTGATGATTTTTCAAATAAGTTTAAAGTGGCTGTGATTTTATAAACTACAATCGTTTGTTGTATAAATGTCATCAGGATTAAAATGTCAAATTGAAGTTTCACTGGTAAACAGTTTACAGCCACTAAAAGCGTTTACAGAAGGGTTCAAAATGCTTGGACCAAGAGGGTGACGTTTTTGAGCATCTAACTTGATTTTTCTTTTAATGTTCACAGAATAAATTAAAATAAACCATATCCTTTCGCTTCATGAATATTCCTCTTTCTTTATATCATTTACCACTTCTGCTGGATATAGCCACCTTGAATTTTGTATGTTGAGCTATCACAATGACGAAATAATTTTTTTTTAAGTGTCTGCCGTAACGAAGATTCAAACCGCCTCGACCTACGGTTTTCCGACTAGTAAATTTGACTTCCTTGGCATTACTACTCGACCACCCGCGGGTCTAATATATCTCCTAGTTTCTACTTTATGGTAAGGCAAAATTATAACTAACAAAGCCACCTTAACCAATTTGAAAATTCATTAATAGCTCTGTCATTTTTGAATTTACCTCTGTAATTTTTGACTTTAGGGTAAAAATAATAGGACACTTGGGTTCAGATTTTTGTTCACCATAGGGATGTAGTTCTAATAATAACAAAGTTAGCAATAGTGCCTACTTAAGTTTGAAAACCCTGTATACAGGGTGTCCCAAACAAAGTGGCCTATTAGAAGTTTATGAAGAACTAAGCGTATTTAAATTTTGAAAATTTGTGATAAAATATTATTTATACTGATCTTTAATTTTAAAATAGTTTTTGCTTATATTACACTTCCGGTTGTGCCGGAAGTTGACATCAACTTCTTTATGTTAAATGGAATGATATGTTTTTATGATATTTTTGTATTTAGCTCTAATTTAAAACAACTTTTATTATGGTTTGTAATATCTACTTTGCATAGTTTTTTAAAATATCGTTAAATTTAAAAAAAATATTGGTTTGTAGGATATGCTTTAAAAATTTATATTTTGAACTTTGTTAAGATAAAAATTATATTTGGTTTCCTTATAACATAAGCTTAGTTTTATTTTTTACTGTGATCAAAATATGTTCAGTGTATTGAGGATGTCCACCATTGATTCTCAAAGTAAGCGAACTTCAAATAGCAACAAGTCAATTTTTTTAAATGGAACTTACTAAATATTATTTAACAGGTTGATTCAGAAATTTTTTGTGATCGATTGATATAAGCATTACCTGTACTTATCTCATACGGTTTACAAGTTATTACTTATTTTTATAAAATTTATATTTAATTTGGTAATATCTAGCTAACTATGGGAAAAAAAAAACAATGCATTATTGGTAACATGTAATATTGTAATATTGTAAAATAATAAAAAAGATCTTCCTCTTCAAACATATTTGACTTGTTGGTACCAAATGGACGGAGCTCCGGCTCATAGTACACATGCTGTAACTCAGAACTAACCAATAAGGTGGATGGGTCGTTACGGTCTTTTACGTTGGCCTCCAAGGTTGCCAGTTCTGACTCCTTGCGGTTTATTCAGTTTTGGGGTAAATTAAAAGATGTTGTTTACGCAACTCCCGTAAGTAATTGTCAAGAACTGGTAGATCGAATATATTCGGCAGTTAGAAGAATTAATAGAAGTGAAATTTGAAGAGCTACTACACAAGAAGTACTACGAAGGCTTCATCTTTGTTGGACGTCATTTAAAATAATTTAATAACTAAGTTTTTTGTGGATATTAACTAATTAAAATCAATTTTATTATTTGTTTGTTTATTTATTCGTATGGTATTTGTAATCTACATTGCTCCTACTGTTAAATATTTTTAATTTTGTCTTGCACCGCTACCTAGATTTTGACTTACTACAAATAAATATCTTACTACCAATGCATATTTATATTTTTCCATAGTTAGCTAGATATTACCAAAAAAATATAAATTTTATAAAAATACGTAATAACTCTAAACCGTATGTAAATGAGATACAGGTAATTTCTGAATCAACCTGTTAAATAATATTTAGTATGTTCCATTTAAAAAAATCGACTTGTTGCTATTTGAAGTTCGCTTACTTTGAGAATCAATGGTGGACGTCCTGAATACACTGAACATATTTTGATCACAGTAATGAATAAAACTAAGCTTCTGTTATAAGGAAACCAAATATAATTTTTATATTAATAAAGTTCAAAATTATAAATTTTTAAAAATATCTTACAAACCAATATTTTAAAAAATTTAACGATATTTCAAAAACTACGCGAAGTAGATATTACAAACCTTAATAAAAGTTGTTTTAAATTAGGAGCTAAATACAAAAATATCATAAAAACATATCATTCCATTTAACATAAAGAAGTTGATGTCGACTTCCGGCACAACCGGAAGTGCAATATACGCAAACTATTTTACAATTAAAGATCAGTATGAATAATATATTATCACAAAGTTTCAAATTTTAAATACGATTAGTTCTCTATAAACGTCTAAGGCCACTTTGTTTGGGACACCCTGTATATTGCCATTATATACATTGTGAATCTGTTAAGTATATATGATCTTAAAACTAAATATTTTTATCCCCTTCAAAGGTTATAAAATTTGCAAAATAAGAGTACTTGTTACAACATTATTGAATAAATTTCCCCTTTCAACATCATCCTTGAACTTAAATGTTTAAAATAATTTCGGTTTTTAAGTCCCCTACAACCCTAATGTATGGTAATGGTAATGTTCTGCAAAATGTGGATGTGAAAAAACGGTTTAAGGTGCCAAATAATACGCGTTTTCCCTTAAATCAAACAAAACCTCAAAATGTTGGAAAAAGAGGAAAAATATATTAAAAAAAAAGTTATAGATATTAAAATTTCATAACGTTTTTGTATAATTGATATTCAAGAAAGTACTATTCAACTGTGATTATGTGATATCTCAGTAATTACTTATATCTTAAGGAATAAAAAATAGTTTAAATATAAGTGTATAATTAAGAGGTTCAATTTGGAAATTGTCCCATAACTCACCTTCTTATTTATAAATGTAGTGTAAAAGTAAAAGAGACGAAGAAGATGATAATGACATATAAAAACGCACAGTCATAATGCTGGTTGTTCCAAAAATATAATTCGTTATACTACGCTACTAAGCATAAAAATTTATAAAAATTTTTTCTTAAAAACGTTTGTTGGGTTTGGCTTACTTAACAAATTTGCCCATTATTTTTTATTTTGGAAATCTCGTTAGTTCCCCCATGACTTATTTCTTCTTTTAATATTTTTATCAATTCATCTTCCATGTTTTCTTCGGTCTACCTTTTTTCTTTTTCTTGATGATTCTAGCTTCCCAAATTTGTTTCACTTGTCTGTTTTCTGGCATTCGGTTAAGGTGTCCAAACCATTTCAATTGCTTTTCTTCTAATAACTTCAAATTCGAATCCATCCCTAGTTGTTGTCGGACCACTTCGTTCTTAATCATATCCCTACGTGTAATTCCTTTCACTGCTCGCAGGTATTTCATATCAATCGCTTGTATCCTGCTTCTTTGTGATTAGTTTAAAACCTAACTCTCCCTTCCGTACGTAAAAATTGGCCTAAAGATACATTCAGTTTTGTTTTGGTACTTATATTGGGGTTTCTTATTAGTGCATTGTTCATACTGTGATCAACTTTAGATTCATTTCCTATTATTTCGATGACTTCGCTTTCCATTATTATTTTTCTTCACTTCTCCATGTAGTCCCATTATCTTTTTTGTTTGTTGCGATTCTAGTGTTAAAGTTTCCTAGTAAAAATAATCTTCCGTTTTCTTTTTAAAGTAAATCTATTAATTCATCCCCAGAATACATCTTTACTTCTAACTATTTCGTCTTCGTTTTGGACCGTATACAATAATGATTGTTGTGTTTTTAATGGTCTAATTTCATTTGTATCTTCATTATTCTTGCCGATATATATTCCCAATTACCAATACTTTTAACATGCTTGTTAGAAATAATACATCCGCCCTTCAGCTGCTTTTATTACACTCTACGCCACTGTACATTATTAGGTGCCCATTTACTTTAAAGACCCCGTTTTCTTTCCTTTTTGTTTCTGTGATAGTATTTTTCAAATTCTTCTATTATCTCTGTTTCCTTCCCGTTCATACTCCCTAACCGTATATTAATTTCGCTTCTATCATTACTCTTTAAAAACATTTCGTTCCCAGTTTTGTCTTCGTTTTCTTTTTGCCCTTAGTTTTTTATCAATAACCCTACGACTGAAAAAAGTAACCAACGTTCAATATTATTACGAAACATTTAAGTTCAAGCATGAAAATAAAACAGCTTAATTGTTACCCTATAATCAATTAGAGTTATACCTAATGAATAAATATAATCTAAAAAAAGTAGATCGGTTATACCTATTTATTACGCATTACATAAAAGATTGAAAGTGAAAAATATCTATCATACTGTAACTAACATAACGCAACACTTAGAAAGCATGTACAATTGATTATGATAATGCATAAATTAAATGCCCAAAAAACTAAAGAGTTCATTTTATATTTAAATATGTAGAATAACAACATTAATTGCACACGAGTAACTGTATTCTTTCAATCTGTTACATAATGAGATAAATTGCTTATATCATTTCTATGTATGTACAATTAATTATGTTTGTATCATTACGATTGTATAAATAGACAAATTGCGTAAATACTTCGTAGCAACCTTCGATAAAATGCAGTTCTTTGTAAACATTGATTTAAACTTGTTAGCGCTAATTTAGTATTAGTAGTGAGCATACTCACTGAATTGCCCTTAATGAGCAAAGCAAATACAATTGATATTTACATTGCAAGTTCTAATTAGATTCATTCTACTGAGTATTCCAAACACGTTAAGTATCTAACTTTGTAACAATTTAGTTCGGTGGGCGTAAACTCTACACCATTAATCGGTTGTTATCTATTTTAACTAAGAGTCCCCAAAATCATGCAGGTAAACTGTACATTAAATTTTAAAATTTTCAAAATGGAATTCGCTTAATTGCTCTAGGCTCATTAGCCTTTGGAGTAATTATTAACAATACAGTGTTTGAAAAAAAAGATAAAATTATAAAACTATTTATTGCTGAATTAGCCTAAAATTTATCCACGCCAACACGTTGAAATTCACCCTCAAACATACACTAAGTACATCGCGCGTAGGCATAACTTAGAAATCAAATAATTTTGATTTAAAAATATGAACATTTTTATTCTTTGATATTGTTTATAATTACATAAACTATTTATTGTTGAATTTGCTTAAGAATTGGTCGACGCCAACACGTTCAAATTCACCCTTGAACATACTCTAAGTATGTCCCCATAGCCATAAACTAAATTTTTCGATTTAGAAAATATTAGCATTTTAATTCCTTGGTATGTTGTTTATAATTATAAAAACTATTTATCGCTAAATTGCCGTAAAATTGATACACGCCAACACGTTCAAATTCACTCTCGAACATACTAAGAATGTCGCGCGTAGCCATAACTTTGAAATCAAATATTTTCGATTTAAAAAAAAATTAGCATTTTTATTCTTTGATATGTTGTTCATAATTATAAAACTATTTACTACTAAATTTGCACAATAATTAATCCACATGAACACTATAAAAGAAGCTTTAAAAATTCGATAGGTATCAGTGTACTTTGCACATTTGTTTTAAACAATTTTTTTATAAACAAATGATAGAATAAGAAGTATTTGTGTTGTTTAAGTAGATATAAAACATTTAACTCATTATAGATAATATTTACATAGCGTTACAGAAAAATTAATTTTTATTACTGGATTTATGGCTAACATGACATGGGTTGTTCGTGGGGATTGGTATCTGGGTAGTTAATATACACCTCGATTTTCAGGCATATTTTAAAAACATTGACCTCAGCTTCAGTACGGGTTTTAAAATGAAGACATTTTTGATAAAGATTTGTTAGAAGTAAAATTCAAGTTTTTAAACAAAAAAATTGAAAGAGAGGTGAAAGTATTTTGGAGATGCACAAAGAGATGAAAGAAATGCATTGCAAGTTGGTGTCAAAAACTCCTAATGAATTTTATCTTTGATGTATACTATAATGCACCTTTTCTGTAACCGTTTTGTTTTGGTGTACAGATTATATCGATAATCCCTCAAGTACTTTGGTGTATAGTTTACATCCGCCCATTTAGTTCTCCGTCTTTATATTTACATTCTTAAGGTCAACTTTCATAAACAAACACATTTTACCGGTATAATAGAATCAATTTCTACTTACTGTTTACTGTCACAATTTATAAAAACTATTGCGAATAATAAAACGCAAATATGTTGATGCAGTCCTTCAAAAAAGTAAGTCAAAAATAATAAAAATATAATCGTTATTCATGTGAACATTCTTAAAAAAAGCTAAAGTCTGTATACTATTGGCGCGGAGTAATAAATCATAATTGCTTGAAATAATTCTTTATTTTCTTGTGAAAGCAGTACCAATAAATTCTAACCAAAATACGATCATTGTGCCGCTATTGCAGCATATCGACCCATCTAGGGTCTGAGAACAATAGTTTAATCTGTGTAAACACGTTGCCATCAGCCCAGGTACTGACGAAACGAGAATCATAGCCGTAGATGTGGGTATTATACCAAGATACAAAAATAATGGTATATAATACGTAAGAAGTAAAATTTGTAATGTGATCTACTATACAAATAAAATAAATAACATATAAATAATATATGACATAAATATAAAATAAAATAGTAATGCAGATATCGTCAGTACATTTATTACAATTACAATTAATTTGCGGGGACCGATTTTTAGGCATCAAAAGTAAATTTGGCTCAATTATAAAATTATGTGGTTGTCATGGAAACTTATCAAAATGAATAGATAAAAGTAACAGGCATAAAAATGTTCATTTAAATAACAAGACATTAGTAGGTAAAATAGGTATATTTAAAAATAACTGACAATACTCACTCCTGGTTACAATAAATGGTGTTTAGAGAGTAGAACACTGTTTCAGGCACATTACGCTTGGTCATTTAACTTTCTTCCTCGTCTGATATTTTCATTTCGGAATCAGAATCGCTGACTTGTGTGTTTACTGATATAATAATTGGCTCCAATGGCACAAAGTAAGGATTGAAACAATAAAAAGAAACCACATAATAATTCATATCAAGGTAGATTTTACTATTATAACATATTTACCTACTAAAAATATGATTTTCCAAACGTATCAGGTACCTACGCCACTGCAATACGGGAGATTCGATAATTCTGACAGGTTTATTACTCCGCGCCAATAGTATACTGTTTATATTTAAATTATACATCAAGGTGGAGAAGAAATTTTTGTCTGTTGAACAGTCTAATTAAGGTCTGCATTGTTTATTCTAAAATACTAAATACACACCTATAAAATTTAGTAGCCACGAAACATAATTATCATAACCATAACGTTTCATTAATGACTAGTAGGTAATAATGAAAAATTATTGACCACTAAGAGAGAAAATCAGCTTCACAACTGTAATGAGACAATAATAATATTCCAGGCTGGTAGTAATAAAATAATAAAACATAAAACAAAATATAAAATTTCTTTAAAAAAACACCATAAGAATATTATTTAATTGGAAAAATAACTTTTCGTTGAATATAATGAAGAATAGGAGCCCAATTTAAGCTTTTTGTGTTGTCAAAACTTATTGTTCAAAGACTTTTCGCATCATTTATAAGTTTTGTATACCTAGTCTCTTGAAGATATCAAAACATACGGGTAGTATAAATGCATGTTCGAGTTCTATACAGTCCACAATATCATTATGTTCGAGTCGGCATATCGGCTGAGTTGACGTAGCAGCGTTTTTATAGAAACTATTTACAATTTCCCCCTTCTGATTAATAAAATATTGTGTAGAAGTGTCTGTACTGCCTGTTATATTAATTATAGCCAGGTCGGTTGATTAGAGAAAATTTTATTCGAAAAAGAATAAAAATGAGTTTTTCAGTTGTTCTTAATTTACCTCTGAACTAGTCACAATAAATTTTACAAATATATGTGTCGTAAATCTTACTAGATTATTATTATTATTAAAGCTATACTTATAACCCTCATCCCTTACTCGTTTACCTCATACACGTTATTTATCTATAGTAGTCTATTATTGGATTGCAGTTTGAAGAGGGTCATTTGTTGGTTATTAGGGTTGCAGAAACATGGTAGGAAGATATAAAAGAAAAGTAGACGCAGAGAATGGGAAAAAAACATGCAAATCGCCCTTGAAGTTATCAAAACAAAACAAATTGGATTGTTACTTGTGTCGAAAACTTATAATATCCCGTTTACTACGCTAAGACAAAAGAGCTCGTCAGGACAAAATTGAAACAAATTTGTAAACGTTACTTAAGGCGGAGTAGAGCAACATTTCATTACAGAAATAAAGGACAAAGCAGCTTTTTGGATTATATCTACTAAAGATCTTAAGCAATCCTAGCAGAAAAAACGGAATTAGAAACCGTTTCAACAAAACCAAGCAAATGGCGGAGTGGGATTGGTTGAAGGTTTCTGCTCGAGATCGAACAATCTCCCTAAGAACTCCAAAGAATTTCAATATAGACGAGAACGGACTGACTACGGTTTCGTCAAAAATGTAAAATTATTTGCTTCTCAGAAAAAGAAACAAGTAAGGCAGAGCGGGGATAGCATCTAACAATTGCACGTTACGTCAGTGCAAGCGGGAGGTACCTTCTTCTTACGCGTATCATCTTCCCAAGAAAAGGTATGAAGCGCGAATTTGTGGTGGATGGATAAAAACATATTTATAAAATGGTTACATCATTTGTAAAACCGTGAAGCCTTCAGTAAACAAAAAAATCTAAAATTATTAGATGGCCATGGTAACCATAAATTGTTGGAGGCCCAAGAATTTACGAAACCTTTAATGTTACATTTTTTGGATCATGACGACATACTTCAACGTTGAATTGGCCAAATGGATAAAATAAAACCACGGTAGAGTCGTAACGCATTATCAAATTATAGGTTTATTGCTTATCACCAATGTGCCACGATGAATATAGCCGAGTCAGGATTTTAAATTACTCGAATATATCCGTTCAACCCAGATCTCATTCATTCGCGATATTTAGTGTAACAGACATTGACATTGGTTCTTCTTTAATCTAAGTTAGAGGAAAGACTCATGATCTTTTATTAAAAGAAGCCGAGCTACAGGAATCAGTACCAGAGATTGACGTACTATCTACTTCTATAACAACAAGATATATTCCAGTGCTTATATTGTCGCCATGGCCAAAACCCAAGAGAAGCAACAACGTAAACTGAAAATAGGGGGAAAGCTGGCGTATTAAACTCCACTCCAGAAATAGAAGCGTCGAAGAAGACGCACGCTGAAAAAGAAGAACAACTATGAGAATCACCACGAACAACAAAGCGAAAGATAACTGTTGCTCAGTGATGAGGACAACAACAAAGAACATATATTGCAATAAACTATATTTCAAAATCAAAAGAAAAGAATGGTGGATAAATGTCAATTAAGTAAGAAATGGTCCCATTCTTTTTTTTCCCTTTCTTTCTTTCCCTATTTTTATTAGCTTTTTTTCTGCTCCCTGGATCGTAAAAACTCGTTACGATACAAATTTAAAATCAATAAATTGCGACATTACATTAATGTCAAAAGTTCCATGAGTAAGATGTTACCAATTCAGAGCTAATAGAAATATTTTTCGTTACTTATTACATCTATCAACTATTGTTCTGGTTATACGTAAAAAATAAATTTACCGAATTTGATAATTCGTAAACGGCAGGGGTTGTATTATGAAATAAGCTTTTCTATTCAGTATTATGGTTGTCGTAGAAAATATAGTCATATGAATTCTCATTTAATTGCTATTGAAACACACGCAAACGAATTAGGAAGTTAAATCCTCCAATTATCATGAATTATCTGACAAGTTTTCCTTCCTATTGACAATTTTTGACCTATTTGGATCACCTATCCAAATCAATGTTGAAGAATAAACTATTTGAATTGTTTATAAATAGAAGCAAAATATTAACTAGATTGTTTCGTTCCGAATTATTTATATTAGATTTAAAATTAGATCGTAGTAATTATGTTTTGATATGTTGTTGTTGCCATAACAAGTTTTGTTTTTTGGATTGATCGATAATTTTTAAAAAAGTCAATTTATTTATGTTTGAAGATGAGTTACTGTTTTATAACAAATATTGTTATAAATATATACATGATACAAGAAAATATCAATTGTTTTCTTTAGTTTAGTTAAATTAAATGACTAAATTATTGGTACCAGAATGGAACTTGTATTATACAATTAATAGTGGTTCTGGAGTGTATGGTAACTCGAAAACCTGGAAAATCATAAAATTTGGGAGGACCAGGAACTTAAATTTCTTCAAAGAAGAATTGCAAGGACTACTCAACGGTATTTTGAATTTCTTTAATGTATCTTATGTCAAATTCCGTTGACATTAATTAATTGTCATTTACGACGTTTTTCAATTTATTTATTTTAAACATTTCGTGTGCGCCATTGATCTAATATCTTGAAATTCGTGCTTTATTTATTGTTATTCTGTTTTACATGTTTTGTTTATATATAATCCTTCATTAATTCTTATTCCATCTTGATTTAACGCATCACAGTTCTCCGCAAGGTTTTTATTTTATTATTGTGCTTACTTTAAAAATTGATAAAGTCTGCGTAGCCATTTTATCTTATTCCGTGGAATTAGTTTTTAAAAATTTTTCATTTAAGTTATATGTCTTTTGGTTTTCTAACCGTGGACGTAACATAGATTATTATTTAATTTTCTTTAATTACAATCAAAAAGCAAAGTTTTTGAGTTCCAATGAGATTATTGCTAATTTAACATTAACAAAATGTTTATTCAAGATACGTTGATTTTTTTAGTACAGAGCCCACCGAACAGAATTGTTAAATAAATTATAAAAAACAAAGCAGAGCGATAATCATAATTGGAAAGAAAAAAATCCACCAGATACTTGGATTATGATTAAAATAGTACTAAGTAATATAGGGTGTCCCGAAATTAGGTGGCGAAATTGAAACAAACAGAAAAATAACACCATTTTGTATTATAAATATATATATCGAAAGATGATTCCTAACCGGGCTACGGCCTCTTAAAGATGAGTTCATCTTAACAGTTTAATGTTTCAATAACTTAACCGTAAAAAAAAAGGTTTCATTTTTAAGTAATAACAATAGAAATAGTAATAGAAGTCGGTTCATGTGCATCATATGAAACAATACATAGACTGCAAAATTACTTTTCAAAATAACATCAATGAACTTGAGTACCTTATGCTGTTAAACAATTTTATTTTTCAGAAAAGTCGGACTTAGGTCAAAACCGGTGCACCTGAGCGATATAAATCAAGAGGAGTTGTTTTCTAGAAAGCTCTAAATTTTCATAATTTAAGAAAAGACATGAAACTTTTAACTTAAAAAAAATTAGGTGTTTGTTTACATCAACAATAGTTAAAACAAAAAATAATATATACAATAAAAATTGCCAATAGTCCATCAGCATCCCATACATAGGCACCTATAGAACCGATAAAATTAACACTGACTTAAATAAAATAATCAGACTCATCAAAACATATAAAACCATAATACAATTTTTTTCCAAGTTAAAAACTAACATTGCATTAAACAATAATGCTAATTTAATTAATTAATTAATGTAACGTCAAGCTTATTATTATTGGACAAAGAAACATTAAATTTTTAAGTTTTCAAAAGATTTTCCTTTTAAGACAAAAACTAAAAATATTGCAAAAAAAGAATCCATAAGGATTGTCAAAATTCCAGATTCAAGCATACGAGAGACATACCTTCAAGGTTTGCAATATTCCCCAAATGAAGAAATCAATTCTGTGTAAAGTTTGATCAATTATGTGCGCTGGCCATTACCGTTTTTAGTGCAATATTGAAGAGCGTAGTTTTCAAAAATACTAGACTTTATTGCAAAATATACTAAGTGACATAGAAAGAAGAACACCCAGTAATAATGAATATTTTGTAAATTTTTTTTGGAATATATTTGTTTATATTAAGATAAAAAACGATCAGTTTTTCAGCCATATTGCCCTAGCGGTTGTTTTGTTAATCTCATTCAAAAACACTTACGATTAAGTAGGCCCTAAAACAATGAATTAAGCATTTGTAAGTACAGTTGTCATTTAAGCGATTTAAATTGCATTTCAAAGAGCTTCTTTAATTCAATCACAATGCCTCAAGTGCGAAGACGCCATAATTTTCGGCAATTAAGCGAGTTTGATAGGGGTAGAATTGTGGGATTGCGTGAGGCTGGTTTGTCTATGAGAGATATAGCCGCTAGAACGCAACGGAGTTTAAACACTGTGGCAGTCTGTGTTCGGGCATGGAACCAAGAGGGCCGTACACGAAGAGCGAGAGGTACAGGACGTCGTCGAAGAACCACAGAACGCGAAGATCGCCGTCTTAGACTATTGGCTTTACGGGACCACTTCTCTTCTACACGGGCGATTGCGGACCAGTGGTTTGAAGAACATGAAAGACCGATTGGGATGCGAACCGTTTATAGACGGATAAGAATGTTTGGGCTCTTTTCATACCGTCCCCTTTTGTGCTACCACTGACTCCAGAGCATCGACGTTATCGTCTAGCGTGGTGTAGAGAACGGGCAAATTGGGACCAAGAATGGAATTCAATTGTCTTTAGTGATGAATCCAGATTCTGTTTGGGTATGCATGACGGTCGTGCAAGGGTGAGAAGACGGCGCGGTGAAAGACAAGATCCCCAATTTTCTGTGAATGGGCATGTGCACCACACAGTTGGAGTTATGGTATATATTGTACCTTATGTTCAGAACATTCCCAACAGCACATTCCAACAAGACAACGCACGACCTCATGTTGCTAGGGTTTCTTTGGCTCATTTTGAGGCCAATCAAATTGCTTTGTTGCCTTGGCCACCAAGATCTCCCGATCTTTCGCCCATCGAGCACGCGGATATTATGGGAAGAAGATTACTCAATTTACCTCACCCTGCACAAACTCTAGCGGCTTTGCAGCATCAGTTACAGATAGCATGAGATGAGATACCTCAAGAAGAAATCGATCACCTCATTAAAAGTATGCCCAGACGTGTTAATGAGTGCACAAGACATCGTGGTGAAGTAAAACATTATTAAGTTTTTTGAAGAAGTTAACAGTTTAATTTTTATCAAATTGTGATCGTTTACTAATATAATTCGTATACACTAGTATACCAAAAAATGGGTGTTCTTCTTTCTATGTCACTTAGTATACATATAGCATCCTAATCCTACATCTATGATAGGGGTTATAATAAACCTTGTTTGCATCTTTTGCATTACTTTTACGCTTGGTTGTTTTTTTTTTTTTTTATTTCACACTATGAAAAATTTCAAATAGAAAAATATAGATAATTCTGAAAGAAATCAGTTCACAAAGAGAGAAGTTAAATAAGTTCAAAATAACACTTGATTTACCGGGCGTCCCATTATATTTTCCCTATTTCAAGAGCTTATAATATTAACATGTTGTGTTTTTATACATCAATATTAAGCGTATTTTAAAGATTTTCACATACTTCTGTACCTGCATATTTCAGTTGATATATAAATACAACATCAAATATTTGCTTAAAAGCAGGCCAGTGTTACTTAACTTTTTTTTCACTATCGATTCAATTACGAATTGTCTGCGTAACAAAATTACACGTTCTTGTTTTAAATTGAACGTCAATATCTTTTCGCCTAACAATTTACATATTTTGTTCAATTCTATATAACACTATTCTCTAAGGGTACGTACAACTAACAAGAAATTCACATCCGCTTTCTCCTGAAGTGATACTCAATACAGTGATTTAATAGTGTTAATGATTATTCGTGATGTTCATAAAAGGTATTAATATTTAAACAACAAACATAAGTTGTTAGGTGGAGTCGGCAGTTCTTATATTGTTTAAGTGTATGTTGTAATGAAGTGATAGGTAATTGGTAGATTTCTCCTCTCAAACTGTCTAATTTGAATTACGGAAAAGGTTTCTGTCTTGAATAGCGGTTCTAACGTTTCCAGCTATTAACAATCTGAAGCACATTCTTCACTT
Organism: Abscondita cerata; assembly: GCA_030710515.1. NCBI lineage: Eukaryota > Metazoa > Arthropoda > Insecta > Coleoptera > Lampyridae > Abscondita > Abscondita cerata. Next base: position 257,606 of record JALBCR010000910.1, on the reverse strand, counting down.
GCATTCGCATTATTAATCGAATATTCCATATTGCATAAGGTTAAACGCTTTTAGCGTTCACGTATTTTACTTCGGAACTATAATAGCCGTTCTATTTCAAATGCAGACAAGAAATCTATTTTCACTGGATTTTCCTTGTAAATGTAATTTAGTAAATAAGTACAGTTTTTTTTCCTTATAGTAACTAATTGAGCTTTAAGTGCTAAAGTACATTCAGTTTTTAAAAATTAAAAGCAATATTTCCATTAAATTTATTAATTAACAGTAGTGAAAAATATAGTTTTCAATAATTCATGTTTATAATTTTTCTCTCTCTTGTGTAAATTTGAATTAAAAACCTATTAAACTCAAAATTTTATCAAAATCGTAAACGGCTGAAGGGAGTATTGCCTTCAACATGAAAGATTATCATATCCTTATTTGAGTAATATATTTTGATATTGTCAATCACATAAAAAATGTGTACAAATAAATAATATAAAATTTCCTTAGTCTACAACCTTTTGGTTTAAACAAAAATGACTGAATTTACTTCGAATAAGTGATTTTTGAGAAGTTGTTTAATATGGTACTATTTGCAGTTATCTGTAAAGTGTTGTAGGAATCATAATTTGAAAATAAGTAGCGCAAATGCAGCACCTAGTAACGTGGACACGTCAAAATTTGTCTTTCGGTAAAAAAAAAGATACTAAGGTAGTAGTCACAGCGAGAGGAGCTCAGCTGAAAATGTGTTTAATTTTATATAAAACGACGTGCAGGAAAATAAATGCCAAACTTACCAATTCAAAACATTTGTATTGCCTGAAATATGGAAAACAAAAATCATCCTAAAGGCATTTTAGGTATTATTAAATCTTTGAAGTTTATGGCGACTATGCGATTACCGTAAATTAGTTTGCAAAGTTATTGAAAACTATCCTACTTTTTCAACTCTCTTCAATAAAGCAAAGCGTACTGCAGATAAAATAGTAGTGGAATTTGATCTAAACTAGAATAAACGTCAAGCTGCAAATGTTTCTGTACAAAAGTTTTGAATTAAAATGTGTTAAACTAAACTAAAATAGAAAATATTGACGTTATTTAGAAAATTTATAATTTTGATAAGTCGGGGAAAACGCAAAAACGATAACGGTTTAAGAAAAAAGGGGCTGTATCAAATACTTATTAGAAAAAAGTTACAAATGAATGATTCACTCGCAAATACTTGCAACTTTCGGAAAATAAGTTGTATGTATCATTTTTAAAAATTAATTCAATTATTTCATCACTATTTAGGTATTACTTTTGTTCTCGATAAACTTTCAACAAATTCTAAAAGTACTTGATTATCCTTTCCAAACATAATACGATGAATATGTTCCTAATTTTTTTTAGAACAACTAAAGCGCACAGGTGGAGTAGTGTTAGATATGTGTTTTAAGTAAGAAATGCCAACAGTTCACTGTAACAAGAAATTGATTGTTATTCGCAATATCATCATCGAAGTGATAACTTGAAATGCGACAATGTAGTAGATTATGTTGCAGAAAGCAATAGTATTAAGTCCCTAAAAAATAAAGTGACTTGCAAAAAACCGTTAATTCCCGATAATCAATCTAGAAAATTGTGTCAAACCCTAGTTGTATTAATTTTACACACTAAGAGTGTTCGTGTAATTTGGTGATCCCATAAGCAATTTGCAAATATTGTTGTCAATATAGCATTATTTCGAAATTAATAAATGATTACAATTTTAGGAAATCATCTTTTTCATGGTTTCATGGTTTTCCTAATTATGATTGGATATTGACAACTTCCCTTAATTGTTCAAACGAGCCAGTTTAATGACCGACTTTAGAATAGAAAAACAATTTGTTGACAAAAATAGATGATCCAAATAACAGTGTTCTCAATAGGTACATTAAAGAAATACCATTCTTATACTTCTTCTTTTATCGCATATTTCCATGATTTTAGTTCATTTCATTTTATTCTATTACAATAGATTCATATAACAATTTTCATGTTCTTCCTTCGGCATAGGAACCATCTAAATTGCCGTCTAATTATTTCCCTTATTTTAGATTTCATCTTCCAGTTTCCAAAAACGTGCTTTTCATTAGGTCAAATATTTTATCTGTTAATTATTTCTTTGCCTACTGATTAAGTAGCAATCATACAGATGTGCTTAAATAAGTTTTCTTCTAAATATGACTAAATTCAACTACGTTATCAGCCTACATTCTTCCTGCATTATACTTTTGTATTTGTACTCTACTCTTTTATCCCTTTATACAATGCGTCCACTTAACTTATCACCACATGGAAAACTTTTTCTTACGAAAAAGTTATTCTTCATAAAAAGTTCTGCATGGTGTAAAAACTAAAATGCAAGCATCAGATATTAAAATTTTTTAGTCGTATACAAAGTATGTTAAAAAATATGAATTTTACTCAAGAGTAAAATACCTTCATATTTTATAATATCGAAAATCGTTCTCAAGAAAATTTATTTAAAAGTGTTATTTTTTGTAATTGTTGTTAACTACTTATTGCATAATTATTATTCTGCACTTTATTCATGTTACATTGTAAAATAAATACTTAAAATAAAAATTGTTATCAAATTTTTGACAACAAATAATTTAAATGTTTATTAGATACTGGTTCACAATTTAAATAAATTTTCTTGATAACGATTTTCGAGTATACAAGGTTATTCACGGTATACGACACGGAATATTACATCAAACTATTCAATAAAATTGGAAAAATATATCTGGGATAGATAGAGACACCTATCGGAGGAATATTTTAAAATTATTTTCGAAGTATACAGGTGTCCCAAAATACACAGAACGTATCAAAGTTGTGTTTTTTCTTATGGAATGTCCTGTATATTCTTACATTTTAGTTTCTACGAACAAAATAAGAAAGGATTTTATAGAGGTTTACCTTACTTAAACAATGTTTTTGAGACATTTTGAATTTTACGAAAAGTCGTTACAATTTTGCCAATTCATATCTCAGCAACTATTCTCTTTCTTCAAACTAAATTCGCACTGAACTCTATTAATTGATCAGATTTTATGTAGAACTTGTGAAAATCCATTATCATATACATGATGTATACAAAATGAGATTAAATAATGACATGTTTTGAACTGCAATAACTTGCTTAATTTAAATGGAAATGGTTTATATCAACAACAAATGTAAAATGTAATTACCTATCAAACAATACTATAGTGTCCTATACCTAAATGTTCAGGTTGTCATGAAAAATGCAAATTTTCATAATGAAGACTGATTTGTAACAATTTTAATATTTATCAAGTAAGCTATACAACTTTGACAGGTGAAGTAAGAAGCTCGTTGATTGACGGGCAAATTTTAAAACATAAATTTAATAATGCTAGACTCCGCGTGCATCTAGGTTGATCCCATTATTCTCTGAATAATGTTAAACCTATGGCGAACGAAGACCCCTTGGTCCCGTCCCTGTATGAAAATTTCCAGTTTTCGGATTTTTCCTGTTAGTTTCAAGGCATGCCGAATTTCAAGTCTCTACGACGTCTGGAAGTACCCGTTTAATTTCGGAAACAGGCATGAAAAAAATAGGCCCTTTATTTTAAGCAAATGTTTTTTGTATTTCACCAGTATGTTTTACAATATTGTAAACAGCTTAGGAATTGATCCGTGGAGCAGATAATTCATTAAAAGAGATATTATTGTGAAATAAATTTGTATGTTTATTAAATTCTTGTAAACTCTATTTATTTGTCTCAAAATTTGATACAGTTGATGAAATGTACACAATGCAAATCTATTCCTTCTTACAAATACATAATATTCCCCTGTCAAAGTTGTGTAGCTTACTTGATAAATATTAAAATTGTTACAAATCAGTCTTCATTACGAAAATTTGCATTTTTCATGACAACCTGAACATTTAGCTATAGGACACTATAGTATTGTTTGATAGGTAATTACATTTTACATTTGTTATTGATATAAAATACAGGGGGTTCCATTTAAAATAAGCAAGTTATTGCGGTTCAAAACATGTCATTAATTAATCTTATTTTGTACACATCCGGTATATGATAGTGGATTTTTCACAAGTTTTTCATAAAATCTGATCAATTCATAGACTCCAGTGCGAATTTAGTTTGGAAAAAAGGTATTAGTTCCTGAGATATGAATCGGTAAATTGTACGACTTTTAATAAAATACAAAATATCTCAAAAACTTTTAGGTTTAAGTAAGGCAAACCTCTATAAAATCCATTCTTATTTTGAACGTAGAAACTGAAAATGTATTAATATACAGAGCATTTCATAAGAAAAACACAACTTTGATTCGTTCTCTGTATTTTGGGGCACCTGTATATTTCGAAAGTAATTTTAAAATATTCCGCCTATAGGTCTCTATCAATCCCAGATATATTTTCCCCATTTTATTAAATAGTTTGGCTGTAATATTCCGTGTCGTATACCGTGAATAACCCGTATAAAAAATGAAAGTACTTTGCTCTTGAATCAAATTCATGTTTTTAACTTATCTCGTATACCACTGAAAATTTTAATATCTGACATTTGCATTTTAGTTTTTACACCAAGTTTGCCATATAGTGCGAAGTTAGTAGACACATTGTGTGATCACCTATTAAGAGATCAATCAAATTTGTATAGGATTTATTAGTTTAAAGGTTTAGTTTTAATTTGACTCTCAATTTTTTTATTTGATGTTCTAGAGCAGTAAGTAAATTACTTATCGTTGTGTTTATTCAAGTAACTAATTTACTGATCTCCCAACAAAGCAAATTTATTCTGTCAATCGAAAACTCAATAACATCAAAATAATTGATTTAAAACACGATTATAAAAGGAAATTAAATTGAAGGTGAGCACAAAAATGCTATATAAAGTAGTGGTTTCTATAATGTATTCGAAAATTGTACGTATTTTTGAAAAAAAAATTGTTTATTCTAATATGTGCTCTAACTAAAAAGCAATTGCAGTTAATATCAACTCATTCGTCAATGAACCCACTGATAAATTATAAAACTATAAGAAAGTGATTAATCGATTAAGGAATAAATAGGAGCTTAGTCCTTAGAGGACAAAACCACATAAATTTCTGTCGATTTTACTAAAATATAGTGGGCGTATCGCCAAATAATGGCTTAAAATATCTCAAGGCGGTATCATTTAGATAGTATCAAGCGCAATATTAACTATATTGACAAAAGTTTTCTAGTTATTTTTACACTTCCGTTTGCATAGTTTAAAATTACAACATAATAATATGCAAATATAATTTGGAACAGTAAATAATTGTTGTAAAGTCCTTCACAAGGTCTGAATAGGAATTTCACTTAATTAAATGTTGCTGAAAGTGTCTTATGTCTATTGACGTTTTAAATGACAATAAATATATTCCAATGTCAAATATTTCTCAGTTTAGTTCAATGTAACAAATAATTTGTTCGACTTCTAATTGATTCAGTTCACTGTCAAAATCAATATTAAGAAATTTTATTTTAATAAACTACTTTAAGGTTTATGCAACCGATAATTTAGTAATTCTTTGCGCCAGATTTTTGCAATACAATTAGGAAATTATCTTTTCAAAAAATTTTGTTTTTCGATTTTAACTCTATATATCAAATATATAATAACTAGTATATTACGTAACAAAAGATTAAAGAGCTTTGTGCCTGAGGGTTTAAAGCACTTTATTTTTGAAAAGAAATTTAGATCCATTTTTGTGGTATTGGTAAAATTGTAATCGTAGTAAAGAGCTTAAGTCGTCCAATACATTTATCGATGTTATAATGTAAATTGAAAAAAAATTTTAAAAATCGCCCTAACAAAGCTTTGAGGTCATCTTCAGTTAATAAAACAAAATTATGAAGTAAGTTATGTACTAAGTTTATGAAGAGATGGTAGCTCGAGTTCAGTTTGGCCCACACGATGAGACATGTATATTTAGAAAGCCCAAGACCTGGGGAGTACGAATATGCAAGAATTTTTGAAAAAAAATGTTGCGGAACATGTGAAAAAATTATTTTATAAATAGTATATTGTATTACGCGAGAAGAAAATCGCAGTTTTCATGCGAGTGTGTTAGCTACGCGAGGGTGGTAGCCCGAGCGCTGATATCACGAGCAATGAAACATGATTTTATCCTCAAGTAATACACTATACTTTTTCCACGACTAGTATGTAGCATCTATGAGTTTTATCAAAATTTAATTTAAGATTTAACTGTCAGTTTGGCAATTAAAAAAATATAGCTGTTTTCATGACTACCAAACATTTTTTCATTCTCAATAATAAACAATAATTATCACTTTTACTTTTTCATTTGAAGTGTAGACATCGTTTTCACAGATATTCAGGTTAGATAAATAAATGTCAGTTTCAAATCAAAACGAGCAACCAATCAGCTTTTGCAACTACATTCAGTCAATTGGGGTATATATACAGTACTCTCTCGCTAGTTCGTCACCCTGGTGTCGGCAACCCTGACGAACTACTGGATGTGACGAACTACTGGAAGTTTCGAGAAAAGGGTTGAAATTTTCAAAGATAATGCTCGTTAACCCTGTATTTAAGTTACTCTTTATTTATTGAACACATTTAATGAACACAGATGGAATTAGAAGGATTAACTCATGCTTTCTTTAGAACAAAATACATAATATGTAGCAGTACATAGTAAAAAAAATTAAATTTCAATTATGCAAATGCAGTACATACTAGTCTTGTTTGGTTAAAAATCATCAATTTTTGATTGTTTTTCCTTGATACATTTTGACAAGAATATTCTGCCGTAGCTTTGCTAATGTGCTTAGGGTGCTTGCCGATTCTGAATTCTCCTCGCCCCATAGTATGCATTTCTCAATTGCCGCAAGCGCATCGTCAGACTTGACTGTTGCAGTAGGTTTCGGCAGCTGAGAATTTTCATCGTTCTCGTTTGTAGCAGCACTAAAAATACGTATACGACAAAGCGTTAAATCAAGTTCTTTTGGGAAAAAAAATAGTTCTCCCCAAATGAATTTTGGTTAAAACTTACCTACAACGGTCCGATTCAAATTCCTCTAGAAAGTTCTCGTCAGACAAACTCTGGTAGTCCGCCTCGTTGCACCACTCTTCGATGTCTTCTCGTGTGAGACCAGAATCTGGATGTTGTTCTACTGCTGTGGTGACCAACTCTGCCAAGGGAATGTCATCTTCAGGTTCCCATACCGGTACGTCGTCCTCGGCTGAAGTTTCGAGCTGTGGCCATAGCTTCTTCCACGAAGTGATGATTAGTTTTGTCGATACAGCGTCCCATGCTTCAGCTACTGTAAATGCGACATCCTTGAGGTTCAACTGTTTAAGAGCTAGACCTATGTCCGAAGTTTGGCTGACAAGTCGCAGTAAAATCTTCTTTTAAAGTTTGTCTTGACGTTTTGAATCACGTTTTGGTCCAAAGGCTGCAACAAAGGCGTGCAGTTCGGAGGCATAAAGAGAACGCGGATGAAGCCGTCACTCGATGCTAGTTCGTCTTTACCATGACCCGATGCGTTGTCGACGACCAGTAACGCTTTCAAGGGAAGGTTTTTGATCTGAGAAATCGGCGAACTTTCGGCACAAACTCTTCATGGAACCACTCCATAAACAGAGCCCCGGTCATCCAAGCTTTGCTTTGATTACGGTAACTGAGTGGTAAATTGACATTCTTAAATGCCCTCGGTTTCTGTGACTTCCCAATCATCAAGAGCGGCAGTTTGTGTGTTCCCGAAGCGTTCGAACACGGCATGATTGTTACGCGTTCTTTTGACACTTTGCGGCCGGGTGCTGCGTTCTTCACGATAAACGTAAGTCTTATTAGGAAGAAGTCGATAAAACAAGCCGGTCTCATCGGCGTTGTAGACCTGATGTGGTGTGAGGCCATGTTCTTTCACAATCTCTTGAAACTTGCCGACAAAAGGAAACACAGCTGATTCGTCGCTAGAAACGCGCTCCCCGGAAACACTAAGCTGGCGGATTCCATGTCTGGATTTAAACTTGTTGAACCAACCCTCGCTGGCCCTAAACCTACCTTCTTATACAGACGCTGGTAAAAAACAACGCTTTAGCTTTGAGAATATCCGCGGTGATGGGCGAGTTGCGATTCTTGCGTTCGTTTAGAAACCAGGAATACAAAGCCTCTTCCATCAAGTTGTTTTCTCTTGAACGCAAAGTCTGCCGCGACGAGATGCTAGTTTCAGCGTTTACTATCACTTTTGTTATCTCTTCTTTTTGGCTCGTATTGAGTTCACGGTTGTTCGAGGAACATTGAAATGTCTTGCGACATCACTAGGACTTGAACCAGCGTCTAGTTTTTTCAAAATCTCATATTTAACTTCCAAAGTCAGTGTATCGTGTTTACGTTTACTCGTTTGGCCATTTTGATTAGATAAAGTTCACAGAGCACTAATTGTAACACACTTGCAAACGTTCTTCCGCCGATGAACGAAAACAACACAATAACATGCGTCAAAGAAATAAAATGCATCACACATCCCCGTGCGTGTCAGAACTTGCAGATTTGACAAACTACTGGGAGTGACAAACTAGCGGGTGACGAACTAGCGAGAGAGCACTGTATATATACCGTTACTAGTAACGAAATGATTTTCTGCAGATGTTTAGATATGACAAATTTCCTCTAGTGGTTTAGGACTACGAAATGTAAAGTTTTCATAGTGGTCGTGGAAAAAATATTTTTCATTGATTTTTCAAAATAAAGCCGCCGTGCACAGTCGGGGGTTAGTTTTCGCCGTGCACAGTTTGTTCAAGAAAGGCCCGTCACTCGCTTCTATTTAATTTAGAATGGGTTGCATCGCCGTGCACAGTTGTTAGGTTAGGTTAGGTTAGGTTAGGTTATATTGAAACTATGGAAACAACCCCTAGTTATTGTTTTCAATTAATCAAAATGTGTGACAGTGTAATTCCTTCTACTTCTTCTTCTGTTGTTGTGTCATTGAACTTCAAAGGAAAAAGTTAACTTGAACACGGAATCTGGCAGTAAGTTATGCAATTAAAAATAATTTATTGCCCATATTTAAAAATTGCCAATTGCAAGAAACAAATGACTGTGTTCCGCAACTTTTAAAAAAAAAATTCTTGTGTATTCGTTCTCCTCAAGTCATGGGCTTTCTAAATATATAGGTCTCATCGTGTGGGCCAAACTGAATTCCAACCAAGATGGTCATTATTTGGTTACAAAATATTTTAAGTTTTTGAAAAATAAAATTGTTTTTCATCTTGGTTACAATACCGAACCATTTAGAAAAACGGTATAAAAAACTTTTATGAAAGTTATAAACTAACATGTTATAAAGGTGAATCTTTAACGACATGGAAAACAATTTTATTTTTCAAAAACTTAAAATATTTTGTAACCAAATAATGACCATCTCTTCATAAACTTAGTACATAATTTACTTCATAATTTTGTTTTATTAACTAAAGATGACCCAAAGCTTTGTTAGGTCGAAACTAGTTTAAACTTTTCAATCTAAATAATAATAATATCGATCAATTTAATAAATATTTTTAATAAAATGTATTGGACGACTTAAAGGTCTTCGCTACGATTAAAGCACTTTAGTTCTGTGTTTTACACACTGTTTTATGCACCGTAGTTCTTAAAAGATACCTATAAATAAGCAGAAAACTTTCACTTAAAACAAAAATGAATTAAAGTTAAACAAAATTATAACTTTCAACTCAGTTGCTTTGTAAAATTAAGTAAGTTAAGTAAATAAACTAAGCTAATGTGTTTTGAGATGATCATTAGAGTAATATATGAATATTTTAATTCAAATCCCTTAGGATTGTAAAGCGATTTGAATTCTCTTGAGATATAAAATTGTACATTAATCTTTGATAGGGGAGATTTAAGTTAATATTTAAGCACATAAAAAATAGTAACACTTACATGTGAACAAAGTGTTGATCCACACCATTCAGAATTGTTTTCACTGATATTTCAGAGGAATTTTCACATTGCTCCCAAAAACTGAAACAAAAGGAAATAATGAGAAAATTATTTTAAAAGTGTAAACATATTTGGAATAAGACTAACTAACACTAAATGCAATAATAATTTCCATTGCCATTTGCAATAAACCTTGAAACACTATTTTTGTTTTAATGTATAATAAAACAGTTTCTAGTGCAAGAATCTATTTTTTAGTCAAAGAAGTGTTTGTGATGGCTCTTTTCAATAATTTAAATATCAAAGCTCCCATTGCTGTAGGCATTGCATACATCAAAAGAGGTATACAAACTAGGATGTGAATTCAGTCAGAGAACCTCTTAATTCTCCTCCTCATCCGAAGTCAAGAAAGCTCTAATGCTAGTACTAGTAAAATTTTCATAGAAGAAAGCACATCGTCTTAAAAACCTTTGTTCATGAAGTTTCCATAACTGAACTCGTCCGTTACTTTTACTCGTAACGTACTTACCGAATAAAACACTTTTGGGTCATAAATTTATACTGAATATTTCTAAAGATTTAGATATGATAGTAAGGTTTGTTTTTAGTCATTGCAGTTCCGATATTATTTCAGAATTTTAAAAGTTGACTTTCTTACAAAATATGTAAAATGCCATCAAACGGAAGCAAAGATAGTGATTAAAAAATGTAAGGTCGTTAACATTATTTAAAATGGAATATAAAACAAGTGACTTTACAAACGTATCGTAGTGTTTCCTTCATTGCTGGGGTACTATAATCATGTAAACTACTTTTACGTAAGTTGAACTGACCACCTAACCTAACTTATTGGTCGGATTCTAGTGTGTCTTAAAAAAAAGCATGGCATCTAACCTATAAAAATATGATATTTCAATTCAATTCGCAAATCAGAAAACTTCACTATTGTAAGAACCAACAGCATGAATCGTGAAGTAGTTGAGAAATATTTTTATTTATTAAAACAATTATTGAAGAAAGTGATCTTTTTGATTCCTCAAGAAAAATGCTTAACAGCAAGTTCTTGCTACAAAGGGATCATAAAATGTGTCTTGTATTTCGTTCTCTAAAAAAGAATTGGAAAGTAAAATGTTACCAGGTTCAACCTTATTCATGAATAAAAAATCACGATATATCAATACTGAGCTATTTTACAATCGGTTGCAACATGTGTTTGTACCAACGAGAATAACTGTACTTATCGTCAATGGACATAGGTCACACTCAGGAAGCATTGAAATTATCGAACTGGAAAAAAGCAACGACATAATAATGATTTCCCTACCCAGTCATTCCACGCATTAGGTACTTACAACTCTTAGAGGGGACCGTTAAAATGCACTTTTACGAAGCTTGCAAACTGTGGACAAAAAATCATCCAGAAAGACAATTAACCCGTTATCAGGTTGGGAAAAAAACAACACCAAGAAACGCAATGTCAGGATTCAGAGCCACCGGTGTTTTTCCTTATAATACAGATGCCATACTTGATTATGCTTTAGCCAAAATGCTAGAAATGAAATACAAGCAGAAACTAGTTTACTAGAAGAAACACCTCCAAAATATTAGAAGAAATTTTGCTAGCTGCAGAAGCAATAAGAAAACGTGAAAAATCTGTTGCTTATATTTTAACATCTCCAGAACACATTCAGCTTTGCAAGGACGAAAATTCTAAGAAAGAAACGTACAACTAAAGAAAAAGTATCCACCTCAGGCTCATGTCAACAGAGTAAGGAACAGAAATTGTAAAAAAATGGTAACCTGAAAAAAAGACGAAATCCCGATAACGAAATATCATCGACGATTTCAGAAGAAACAGAAGCTAATTATGACAACGTGAGCAGGAGCATGTCAAGTGAAGAGGGTGTGATCTTGTTTGTGACGAAAGAGGTAAGATAAAACCGAAATATGGTTTCGTTGCATCATATTCATAGATTGGGTGCATAAACTTCGTAGTGGTCAGAATTCTGCAAACCAATTTATTTGTGATTTTTGTCAGTAGTTATTATGTAGAGAATAGGTATTATTATTTTTATAGAATATTATTTATTTTTATTGAATTTATTGTTCTCTCAAATTAATTTTTCCAAAAACGTAAACAACCGTATTATACCGACTGAATATGTATGTTATAGCACTTGTTCTATACATAGATAAATTAGAAACTATCCTATATTTCAAGTGGTCTTTGTCAATGTTGTCAAAAATCTAAAACTTTCAATGCCATAAAAAACACAAGGCTAAAGATCAAAATAGTACAAGATATTGAGATGTTCTGTTTATAAAAATTTCTTTTTTTATTACTTTGCAGAGATAAGTAAAAAAAAGAAGTTTTAAAAAAAGAAGTTTTATTACATAATTTCCTTGGCATAGTTATTGCAATATGTCATATTTAGAATAAAGATCAAGTGATTACATTTGAAAAAATCTGTTATGAGGAATTCTGAATTCCCATATTCGGTGAACTAATAAAGATTTTTTGAAAATAATACCCAATATTAACATTTCTAATTATTGTAATGTATAGTCCTTGTATATAATAATGTGTAGCCGAATTCTTTTGTTTAATGTAAAAAACAAAATAATCCATTCTATTATATTCGATTATTGTTATATATATTAAATTGAATTTCTCAGAAATGTTTTTCGAGAAATCATTAGGTACTCAAAAACTCATTATAAACTATAATTGTCGCGGTTAATGCGTGTAGTAGTCACGCTGTGTCCATGTGATAATATTTATAATAACGTCATGCGCCTCATGTCGTGACAAATTTGAGTAGAACATTAAACTGCAGCTTCTATTTAACAAACAGAAAACACCCAAAAAACTTTACTCGGACACGTGTTTCAATAGCTAAGCTTATCATCATCAGCGAACCGATACTAAAATTTAAAAGAATAGAAAGCTTGTAGTATATACTATCCGCGTGTCACGCATCGTTACACTTAATTGATTCTTAGATAAGCTTAAATAATTCCGAAAATCCTAATGGACCGTTATCATCATAATTCATAAGCAAATTTCTGTTTTTAAAAATTTCTAAACTTTCACAAGAATCAATCGTTTTTATTATCTACCCTCTTTTTAAAAAAATTGTTCTGTAATTATACTGAATAAATTAAAGAAAAGAATTTATAACAAAGAATTTTTGCAAGTAAAAATATTCTTAGTATAAGGATATATATAAATATAAGCACACAATATGCAAATAATGATTATGACTTCGTAAGCTTTATTTATTAGTGAAGTATGTTAAATATTTCTAACTGTACCACAACCAGAAAATTAATTCAGAAAACCTATAAAAGATGTCATGCTTATTGACACTCAACCTATCGAGGTGTAGATATTTTAACATGTGTTGCATTATCAAAAGTATTCAATAAAATACATATTTTTAAATACACTGTGTGTACTACGAAAAAGTTGACATAACTTTTACTATATTATTTAAAATTAACGTATTTCTTTTTCTGGCACTATTTGAACACAATATAACAATGTATTATGTTGGATAAGTAAAACAAAACAAATTAATGCGGTAATAATGAGTATGCAAAGCGTATTTTACTAAAAAATCAGTAAAGTAAGTTTTTTTTGTGAATATTTAATTATTAACCGAATGGATTTTGATGTATTTAGCGGCGTTCGTAGACGAATTATTGGTTAATTTGTTGCCTAGTAATGATATGCTCTTTTTAACTAGAGTTCGATTCCGATTGCAGTATTTTTTTAATTAACTTTATAATCATTATGATACATTTTGTAAAGTGAGTTTAACATTTTGAAAAAAGATTAAACTCATTTTATAAAATTGTATTAATAATAATATCAATAATACCTTTATTAATAAAATAGAATTATGACAATCAAACCCGGATTTTTTCGAATAAATCATTATAAAAATGTTACTGTTTTTTTATTAAAACATGCTTTAAAAATTTACATTACCACATAAATTTGTTCTCATTTATCTATATAATAAAGTATATTGTGCTCAAATTGTGCCCGAAAAAAGATATGCATTAATATTTAATTTAACATAAAAAAACGCCTATGTCACTTTTCCGTGGACGGTTTATATTATATTGCTTTATTAATAAAAAATTATTATAGTTGATATAGTTATTATAGATCACATAAAATTCGCAATAAAACAACTTTGTTAAACATCCCACAATAACATAAATTTGAAGCAAATTCCAAACACTTGTTTTTTGATAGATATAGATATAAACTAATGACGTAAAATAATATTAATTTTATCAGGATAAAGTAAGGTCGTCAAAAAATTCTTATATAACGACGAGGCTAATACTAAAACATATACTAGATTAGATCTCTTTAAATTAATAGAATTTACTAGCGATTATATTTATGAAGTTAAACTCAACAATCATTATTCCATTAATAAAAATAAATGTCAAATGAGTTCTTATGTAATCATAAAATTGATTAAAAGACTTTTTGACAGTGCCTCATTTATTTCAGTTTACTGAGGTTTTAATTTACGAAGACCTCCTTCAATGTCTTTCCTTTCAAGAAAAGTTGCCATAACTCAAGTATGAAAGTACCACTTTACATTTGCATTTATAATTAATTGTTTTTAGTAAAATTACGCGTTCGAAGTAGTATATATAATTATGTAAGAATGTTTTACATTTCACTGCATCTTTTTTGGAATGGTTTTGTAGATTATTTTTCTGAATAAAACAACTGCACGATTACAACTTAATATAATATACGTGTACTTCAAATTAAATTTTATCCATTTAGTAGCTGTTTGTATCCCACGGTTGCATTTAATAGAAAGTGTCGCAAGTAGCTTCACTATTGTCTATTAATATAAAAATATGTTGTAAAAGATAATATTGCATTGTTACCGACGCGGTAGGTAAACCTGATTTATCTTTTGATTACGTATCCGACTTCATGTTACATACCAAATCTGTAAGCGGGCATGTTATCATGTCATATGTACGTTTAAAAGTTCTTAACAATGAGAATAACAATAATACAGATTAAAATAAATCACTGTTGTTCACTAAAGCATTTGATTTATATTACGCTTTAATTGGTATTTGCATTGTTCAGATTTAAAACGTTCAATGCTGGAGGTCCTTGCTGCAAGATTTATGAAAAAAGTTTAACACGAAAAAAGTGTAAAAAAGTCCAATTAATTTTAAAAACACAACAAAACATCTCAGTTTAAAAATAAACCAGCTAAAAACATAACGGTTTTTGCAGGAAAGTATGTTATTAGAATTATAAATTATTTGAAGAATGTAACCTAGTATGACTGAAGATAAAGATTGAAGCTTTAAATGCTTCTAAATTGGTTTCTTGACTAAACAATGTTTTAGGTAATTTCAAATCTCCATATCTACAAGATTTAAACAATGTAACATTTAACAATAAGTTACTCACAATTAATACAACTGTTTCCTATCATTTAAAGCAACTTTATAAAGTGCACTAAATTTTTATTGTGGCTATAATTTGTAGTAGTAAATTGAGTTGAAGAAACTATTAATTTAACACAATTACATATACTAGGTACGTACGTTTATTGGATAATTACGTGTATGATTTATGGCACGTATTACAAAAACTTCTTTCCGGTTATTAGAACATTGTAACTTAAAACATTGATAATCATAAATAACATTTCTTTAAATTAAATAATGAAAGAAATAAATGATAAATAATATTAATGAAAAGTACTGCTTCTAACATCTGAAATATTATTATTTTTAATATTTATGCTCCTCGTCCTCTTTCTGGAAAAATAAATTTACACACATTGATTACTGATTACTGAACATATTAGATTGATGATGAGATTAAACATGCCCACATTAGCGTAAAAAAACTAGACTAAAAAATTTCAGACTACTTAATAATAAAATATTAGCAAATGTTTGTAAATATCAGTGAATCAACGTTTCTCCAAATTAAGAACATTAAATTTATATTTAAACAATAAATAAACTTAAATTTGAAGTTCAATTGGTTACCGAATTTGCATGCTACTGTAATGATTCAAAGGTATAGTACCCACAGTTTCCAAAATTTTAGAAAAAGTTATACAAATGCAAATTCATAACGTTGTAGAGAGCAATCACATCCTTCCTAGCAATCAGTCTGAATTTAGAGTTAAGTTTTCAACAGCTTTGACCGAGGTACTAACAATATATTTCATGTTCTGATACTATTCATGGTGAACGAATCTGGTAATTCAGTGTGTCCCAGAATAAGTGTAGCAGCCCTTAACCATATTTTCGGTTAGGTTAACTATTATCAGTACTGAAAGAATAAATGTTTAGGGTGAAAAAACGTTTGAATTGTAAAAAAAGAATTAATTAGAAATTTTTTCACGATTGACCAAGCTAAAACCTTTATAAATTAAATTCTATTATACATAGATTTTACTACATTATTATATTTTTCAGAAGAATCTGCAATTGTTGGCACTTCCACTTATTCTGGTATAGTGATTTTGCATTATTTATTTATGATGATTATTTAAATATTAAAATTCATAAATTATATAAAATACACAAGTTAAGTTAGTAGAAGGAATGGTAAAACGAGAATTTCATTCATCATGCCAACCCTGGCTCACCCTATAATACCTACATATACCTTGCAATATTGAAGACAAATAAGAACATACAAAATTAAAATTAATTAAATTAACATCAGTAATTAGATTATTACCAGACATACTACGATAGTACGAGGTTATGGGACAGATGTCGCAGCACACTTATTTGTAATTAGTTATTTACAATAGAGTGTGTGTATTTACAGCACTGACAACCCGGTTTCAGCCCCGAGCCGCAGGCGAGGGCCTGATTGAGTTGGAGCGCTGTAAAATACCTACCACGCAACATTTGTATTTAGATTTTTTGGCCGAATAAATCATAATCATTGATGATTATAAAGCAGTGTTTTGACAAAGGTTTCATTTTGACAGTTGTTTTTACTATTTTTAAATACTTGTTTTTTAAACGTACACAAACAATATCTATGAAAAATATCGGTAATTTGATTTTTATAAACAATTTACAATATGAGTAACACGTTTTAATTTTTAAGCCACAACTAAACGTAACATTTTACGGTGCACGCTACCGCATCGGTTCAGTAAATCGAACCTACTTTGACTGACACTGACAGGTAATACTGCATTTATAGTAGGCGAGGCCAAAAAAAATATAACAGCATCACCATCTACTTTGAATATCACATGAACTCTGTGTATCTACTCCATGCCTTCGTCGCGGCAACTATACATACAGGGTGACCCATTAGTGCGTAGAAGGTGGATACCTCGGAAAATATTGGTGTCAGAAAAAAAAACTTGGCAATGAAAGTTCTGCAAATCAATAAGCTGCACAGTTTAAAATTATTTTTCGTTTAAACAGGGGGTTCCATAAAAGTGCGACATACCAAAGTTGTGTTTTTTTAAATAAAACCTCCCATTTTTTATTACAAATTTGGATTCGTTGGGAAATTCTAATGTCACTTTAAGCATTATACATAGTGTCTAAATAGGAGAGTTTTCGCATTATTGTACTTTCTCCGGAAAAAATGGCGTTTCGAAGAAATTAAATAACTCAGTAATCCTGGAATTTATCCAACTGCGATTTTGCAGCTTTAATATGCATTACATGTGCTAACTACAACTAGTTGTTCACCTTTTCAACCTTGCTAGGTTTCAAGTAATCAGTTATTTAAATTGAACTCCCTAAATTCATGGATAACTTGATTTTTTCAAATGGCACCACCTAATTCTTTATGTGCCGTTGAACGTGGAATTTCATAAGCTTTCTAATAATAAGGTTGTAGGTATCTAACTCTTACGAATTTTTTGAGTTCTCGAACGACTTCAAGTCACATTGAGTAGTTCATATGTCAAATTATGTTTTCAAAAAGACACGAATAACTCGAAAACGGCTAACGATAAGTGAAATAATACGTAAAGTCATAAAATTCAACGCAGATTTTGAAAATATAGAGGGTGTTCCATTTGAAAAAACAAAGATGATGGTTAATTCCGGTAGAACAGGAAGCGCCAGCAAAGAGACAACATTATTTCAGGTAAAACTTATGTCGAAACATACCCACGAGAATTTTCAAAATTGAAATCGGACTACTTTCCCATAAACTTTTAATGGAATCTTGTCATCCACACCCTGAATACTTATACCATTCAATATATCTTAAAACGTTGATATTAAGTACATCTCAGATAATTATTTAAACGTTTGTTTTCTAGTAGTATCAATTCATATTAAAAAATCCGTTAAAAAAAAAAAAAAATAGAGACGATAAGTATACCTAAAGTATTGACCTAATTTTTATGATGCTCTAGGTAACTGGTTGTTCAAAATCCTCGCGAGTTAGATCTCTTTAAATGAATTAAGACTGGAATTCAAACTTAAATTTTGCTCCAAAAATTGTTGAAATAAAAGTTATAGATAATGAAAATTTCAATAACTTTTCTTTCAGTAGTTTTCTGGATATCTTATTTACATAAGGCCGGCTGACCTCCTGACATTAAACGTACCATTAAATAATTAAATTAACATACATGTTTGATAGTGGATTAATTTATTTTGACAGTTGATGTCACATTTCAATTTGAAAATCAAGTGCAACAACCTAAAACGGTAAACCAATTACCTATCTAACAAAAATAATTATAATACTAAAAATAAACCCGTAGCTTAGTTTATACGTATGTTTTATAAACTAGATGGGTATTTGAAAGCACCAAATAATTTTTGATATGGCTAAGCCTCAAATGTAAAAATAATAATACAATAAGATACTAAAGTTCGATTACGGTAGCAATAGGATGACGTCACGCAGCAGTTTGTTTCAAGATTGTGTCTGCGTACAACTTTGCTTTTCTACTACCTGCAAAAGTATATTGCAATAACATGAAGTTTTGCCAACTTAACGTAAGAAAAGTAAGTTTAATTTACATTATGGTAACAGAAAATTTTCAATGTAAAAAAATTACTAAGTTTGACGTCATCCTATTCTTAACGTAAACACATACAAAAATTAATATAAATAGAAATATTTGATCAATCTAGAAGACAACACACACAACACCATCTCTACGCCATATTCTCTTCAAAAAAGTATAGACCTAAATCAGAATCTATACTTCTCACGTGTTAGCTTGGGAGAGCAAACTTCGCAACGTACTCAAGGATGACACGCAACTGTTTACTCGTTTTTGAAAAATAATCTACAATGGAGTCTATTAATAGTGGTTAAAAACTATACTAAGTGACATAGAAAGAAGAACACCCAGTAATAATGAATTTATTTGAACAATTTTTGGTATACTAGTGTATACAAATTAGATTAGTAAACGATCACAATTTGATAAAAATTAAACTGTTAACTTCTTCAAAAACTTAATAATGTGTTGCTCCACCACGATGTCTTGTGCACTCATTAACACGTCTGGGCATACTTCTAATGAGGTGATCGATTTCTTCTTGAGGTATCTCATCCCATGCTATCTGTAACTGATGCTGCAAAGCCGCTAGAGTTTGTGCAGGGTGAGGTAAATTGAGTAATCTTCTTCCCATAATATCCCAGACGTGCTCGATGGGCGAAAGATCGAGGAGATCTTGGTGGCCAAGGCAACAAAGCAATTTGATTGGCCTCAAAATGAGCCAAAGAAACCCTAGCAACATGAGGTCGTGCGTTGTCTTGTTGGAATGTGCTGTTGGGGATGGTCTGAACATAAGGTACAATATGGGGTCTACGACCTCCTGGATGTAGCGCGCAGCGGTCATGTTACCTCTAATGAAGACCAAAGGTGACCTACTTCCAATAGCAATAGCTCCCCATACCATAACTCCAACTGTGTGGTGCACATGCCTATTCACAGAAAATTGGGGATCTTGTCTTTCACCGCGCCGTCTTCTCACCCTTGCACGACCGTCATGCATACCCAAACAGAATCTGGATTCATCACTAAAGACAATTGAATTCCATTCTTGGTCCCAATTTGCCCGTTCTCTACACCACGCTAGACGATAACGTCGATGCTCTGGAGTCAGTGGTAGCACAAAAAGGGGACGGTATGAAAAGAGCCCAAAGGTTCTTATCCGTCTATAAACGGTTCGCATCCCAATCGGTCTTCCATGTTCTTCAAACCACTGGTCCGCAATCGCCCGTGTAGAAGAGAAGCGGTCCCGTAAAGCCAATAGTCTAAGACGGCGATCTTCGCGTTCTGTGGTTCTTCGACGACGTCCTGTACCTCTCGCTCTTCGTGTACGGCCCTCTTGGTTCCATGCCCGAACACAGACTGCCACAGTGTTTAAACTCCGTTGCGTTCTAGCGGCTATATCTCTCATAGACAAACCAGCCTCACGCAATCCCACAATTCTACCCCTATCAAACTCGCTTAATTGCCGAAAATTATGGCGTCTTCGCACTGGAGGCATTGTGATTGAATTAAAGAAGCTCTTTGAAATGCAATTTAAATCGCTTAAATGACAACTGTACTTACAAATGCTTAATTCATTGTTTTAGGGCTACTTAATCGTAAGTGTTTTTGAATGAGGTTAACAAAACAACCGCTAAGGGCAATATGGCTGAAAAACTGATCGTTTTATCTTAATATAAACAAATATATTCCCCAAAAAAATTATTCATTATTACTGGGTGTTCTTCTTTCTATGTCACTTAGTATAATTCCACCCTTGCTAAGAAACACTGTCTGAGTCTTGAAATCCATTCATATTCTCGGTTCTTTTATTGAAAGCAAAGAAAACAGTTGCTATAAAGATTCTGTACTATATATTAAATTGGCCTCTACTGTATTGGCCAATACTGTACTCTATTGATACGAAATAGGCTGATAACGAATCCCATTAACGCACTAATATAAGAATACAATGTTTCCTAAATATTCTAAGCGCTATTGAATCACCTGTATATTTGCATTACAGAATGACGCTTTAGATACAGTAACCAATTTTTTTATTTAAACAACTAAATTAGTTTAAAACAATTAAAAAAAACAAAACAGTTTGCAAGAAGAATTATGTTAACGCCATTGTTTTTGCCCGTGCTTCGGCCTTCTTCTCTTTTCATGGGCTCTTGAACCAGTTTTGGAATACTAAATAAATAAAACTATCTTTGTATCCAAATTCTCGACATTGTCCAAAGACACTAAGTTTATAACTGTACGATAATTACAACGCGAGATATGAATTATTCCAAAAAAACACCAAAACTAAGATATTGGTAAAGGGTTAGTTTTAGAGGTGCGCAAACTAGAGTTAAACTCACCAAGGAAAACCCTTTCAAATAGAGAGGGTGAAAAATTTATACAAAAATGGTGGGTCACCTCTATATAAAAATTTCCTAAATGTACTGGACTATTAAAAGTAAAGAAAATAAACTTCTCAATTTTTAGTTAATATAGTCAATTTTACGTATAAAATGGAAAAAATAAGAAATTTTAGTTGTAGATTCGCGTTCAAACAAGAATTGTTTAAGATTTCGTAAAATGTATCAAACCAAAAAAATACAAATCAATAACTAATAACTAAAATAAAGAAAATTCTTCCTTGATTTTTTTTTAAGCTGTTCTGATGAAAGCTCTTATGTTAGAGACAAAATATTGGTTACAATTTCGAAATCGAGTAACCGAAGCTTCTACTTACGTATTGAAGGTTTAAGAACCACCTTATCAATTTGTTCTCAAGCTAGATTAAATTAATTAAAACATTACTGTTTTACATACCTGTTGATAAAGTTGCTTAATGTGAACCATTGCGTACGTGATCGCTAACACGAGTCGACACTAGATGTCGCAAACCACATTACTGTTATTTTTATAGTACGGCAATTAGATGAGGAAGCATTTCGAAAAAAATGGAAAAGAGTTTTTTAAGTTTTCATAGAATTTCTTCTTGGTGCCAGGTATACTTCAGCATAAAGTTGAATAATTTTACGTCTATATGTAATAATTGTTCCTCAATTGTTTAGATGTAATCATCGTTTATTGAAACTTGTCAAGCCAGTTTGGTGTTTGCAGAACAAATACAACTTAATGACTAAAGTTTAATGTTTAGATTTACGGTTTTAACAAAGACTATGTGAACTCATAAATTTTCAAAATCTGTCTTAGAGCAAAACACATAGGGATGTATAACGTTCAAATATGCTATTGCAACAATGGTAGCAGTGCATTAACATTAATAAATCAGAAATGGAAAATAAATTGTATTTTATTAAATTAGAGAAGAACTAAAAATAGTAACAAGTTTCAAACATAATTAAAATTCCAACATCCAACCTACTTAAATATAATGCTAATAAATAAAAAAAAACATTCAACTTATTTGCTTTGGATTTAAACAAATTTCAAAGTGTTTACATGATCTTAAAAAAACACAGAAATTGTTCCGGCAATTTAAATGGTATCTGCATTACTGTCTTAGTTGAGAGTAGTAACATAAATTCTAAATACATTCCAAAAGAATTTTTAAAATGTTGCAAAACTTACCACTTCATTTAGATGCAAGTGTGCTAATAACCAAACTATACTTAATGAACGTAGAAACTCGACTAATACAAAACGTAAAATCATAATCGTATTACTTGCTGCACTTGCAACGCAAGTTTAAAGATTAAAAATTACGTGATAATTTATTTTAAGTGAACAGACGTTTGTAAAATATTTAAGGTCAACGATCTAATCCGCGTAATGTGTAAATATCAAGTAGTACTAACGAATTTTTTTAAGATAAAAATGTGTTGTGTAAGTAACTAGATGTAAATAGTAAATCCAAACGGTAAACTTGGGTATAACCAAAAGAGTTGCTAGATCATACCTTAACAAAACTTCAAGAACTAGTAAGGTAAGTCAAAATGTCCACGTAAAAAAGAGTTACGTATAAAAACTTAATGCAAACTCACACATTGCAACGAACACGTTTTAGAAAAAAAAGTACAATAAAAGTTGTAAAATTACTTTTAATTTGACTCAATTTTTGTTATAAAAAGTATTCTCCACTTCTAAAGTCCCCTTCTGACTCGACCAATAATGGTCCAAATCGGATCAAATTTTCGATATTACAGAAAACATAAATCGTGCAAGAATAACAAACTCGGCTCGGTAAAGTAAGAAAACAATGTTTATAAATCAAATAAAAGTTATAGAAAATGAGTAATTTGCAATACCTTCCTCTCCCAAATGTTTTTTTAATTAATACCATTGAAGGTATTTTTAAGAAAGTCGTTATTGTATATGGGTAATTAATAATAGATAACAACAATTATTTGAAAGACCATTTTTCAAAGTATCCGAAAAAAGCTAAATATCTCATTCTTTACAGGCGTCAAATAGTAGTTTTCATTAGATGAACATAACAATATTAACCAATCCAATTATTAATTTAAAAAAATGGCCAATGGGAATCTTTTATAGTGATAAAAATGTAATTTGCCCTTCAGAGTAATCCTTCTGTCAACTTAAAACTTGATGTTTTATTTAAAACAATACAAAATATACGTAAAGTTATCGATAGTAATAGTTACTAATCATATATTAATCTTCTGTAATACACACGAGGTTGATTTTATACTTGAGTATTTTTTGTGGGACTCAACTACTTTTTTTTAGAAAATTATTTTTGAAATTTAGTTATTTCTCAAAATATCGAAAAGTTTTTGTAAATGCAACTTTAGGCTTTAGGCCACTACTTTGATTTCAATTTGCCGACTTTTTTACTCAAACTTATTCAAGCTTTATCAATCTTTCTTGAGATTACGGAGATGATGCAAAGTTTATTTTCTTTTATTTGTTACATTAACTTCTTAAAATTGTTGAAAAAATAGTTTGTATCTAAAAACAATACATATTTTTATCATGAAAATAGGATAATAGAAAAGAGTCAAATTTTCGAATAAAAAAATCATTACTCTTTATTATTTAACGAACTATTTACATTTGAATGGGTGAATGATAAAAGAAAATGTGTACACTAATAAAATAGTATAAAAATTAAGAAGTTTTATCGAGATTAAATTAAATATTATTTTACATCAACAGTGTTGCAATTCACAAAAAATCTAAATTGTCTTATGCATCTTCGCGTATGAAATAAATATTGAATTTAGAAAAATTTTTCAAATCACTTTTTCGATACTTTGAAAAACACCCAAAAATTTAGGTAAAAAATTCAAATTTGACCGGTAATGAATATCAGGTTACTTTAGTTTTTTTGTCAATTTTCGTTTCGGTTGAAGTCAAATTTCGAAAATGTAAGAAATAAACACTGTTGTAAATTAGATTTTCTACTGGTTTTCTATTTAAATTTCAATGTAGAATTCTGTGATGAGAGACTTCTTTTAATTTTAAATATATTTGTTTTTTTATTTTTATTGGAGTAAATCTTCATTAATCGCCATAGAAGTATTATCTTGCATTCGGTTTTCCGTCGCCAATTGGAGATCAATTTGTCGTGAAATTGAACTCGTGCAACAATTGCACGCGCGACAGTTGGACGCGTAGAACAATTGAACGCTCGACAATTGAAAACGACAGACAATAGTATACTTGCAACAATAAGTTCTTCTCTTATCACTGTTTCAGTGATTAACGTGCTAAATCTTGTTTACTGCAGCCTCTAAGCATCGTTCCGCTTATGTATACGCATACGTATAGAAGATGATTGATTAGACATTGACAAACATGATGTTACTTTTGTATAATGTTTATATTTTTTAACCTTTTGTAATACCTTACTTTATTAATGGTCATATTGTTATCTAGTAGTATTTTATACGTTTTCAGAAACCTTTTGTGCAATACCTTATTGTTCATTTCGTAAAGTAAACTACAATAAACTGTATTTTTTCTATATTTTTCTTGTAAATGTTCAAATAATATAGAGGCCATCCTCGCATTACTTAACATTTTTGTCGTTTTAATATTAGAGCTTGAGCATTATTTGAGAAGATTGTATGATATACCCACTTTTTTCAGCTCTTTAACTGTAGTACTTATGCCTAATCCTTATCACATGAAACACAAAGTATATGTACACAAATAAATACCTACAATTAATTCAATAAAATTAACACAATCTATCTTTAAAAATAAGTGAATGTTGGGAGTCCTTATCACGCGACTAATCGGGTTTAGTCGACTTAACTTTCGGTCATTTTAATAATTTTTTACAACTGCTTTTTGACAGCCGTTTTTCCCTAATCGCCATCTTTTTCGATGAAAGTTACATCTTCTTGTAAGTTTCTCAAGATTAATGCTTCAACTTCGACATGGTCGTCCTCTCTTTATTCGTTCCGGCGATGTAGCCATTTCCGCAGCAACAATTATCATCTCTCTAAATGTCGCAACCAAGTGTTGTTTTCTTTTTAACCCCGTGCTTGAATGTCGCCATTTCTGATTTTGATATGTCCTACATTTCTCTACCGTATGGTGTAATACTATAGTTCCAGAGACGAGAGGTCGGTGTTCTTATTATTGCTCTGTCTTTGTTAGCGTTTTAATTAAAGATTATCCCGAGGACTTTACTAGAGTTTACCATTTTTATGATACCTGTTTCTAGAGTAATATCCTTTACCTCGTCGTTCAGGAATTCATATTTGATATTCATCGGAAGACGACTCGCTTTGTACTCCTCTGTGGCGGTTTTTTTTGGTTCGTCCAGTCAAGTCGTTTTTGGCGCTTTTTTCAACTGGCGTTTAGGCAACTTATTTTTACTCGAAGTGCTATTTCTATTTATCGGCCAGTGCCGTACTTTAAATTCGGACGATATAAATCCGGACTCCAATTATACTTTGTTTTGTCTACGAATATATTTTTTTGTGTGTTATTTGAAAAAAAAGAAACTTCTGTGAATTATACGTTTCTCGAGTTCACAGTTTGTTCATTTGTATGTTAAGTCCCTACTACTTGAGACTATATTTAGATGGGTGGCGCCCCAGTATCGTGAGATCTTTAACTTTATTATCTTTAACTATTTTTCACAGCTCTCTCTACGTAGCAAGCTACGGGCAAGTACTCAATTTATTTTAAATACTTGTGATCTTATTGCTCCGATGACAAACGTAAAATAGCTAAGGTCATCTGTCGGAGATTCGCGTAAATCAAATTAGGATGTATTTCCAAGCTGTCTATAATACTCTAGAGATAAAGATATTGTCATAACGTTTTCCATATTAAATCTATGTGTGGTTCTCCTTTACTTTTCTCTAGTATTATTTTTCAGTAAAATCCTCTATGTGTCTCGTCCTGTCCTAAAACCGGTCTGTTCTTCTGATCGTTTCTCTTGGATTTCCTCTTAAATTGATAACCCGGGTAATAGATATTCTTAGCATTATTTGCTATGATTGGGGTTAGAGTATGTGTATGAAAAGGGAATACTTTCTGAATGTAGGCATCTCTCAATCGTTTCAATTAGAATATTTAGTAGTTGTCCTTAATACAAGTTTATGATAGAATGTAAAAATATTCGCTGAACTATGCTGTTCCAACATGTAAGATATTGTTAGTAAAGTAAGTACATGGTCGACGCATTACAGAAAAAATATATGCTTAAAATTCTTGCTTCGATTTATCTTTAGAATTAGAAGGTTTAATTAAATTTTCTTTAAACTCAAAAATTACAGGGGCTTAACATGAAATACTATTTGTAGTTCCAAACACACTAAAATGTTTCCTAAACGGTGTGATTTTTGCGGATATTTAAAAAACCACAGTATTTTCTCTTATAAAATGATACAAGTAAGCATTTATTTTAAAGTGATGTTCGATGGTATACTTTTACAAAAGTTATGGCAATTTTTTACAATTTCTTGAGCAACATGGGCAACCAACGCGCATGTTATCGTTACAATTAACTTAATACAAATATAGGTTGTGTTCAACAAAGAGTATTAGAAATTGTTTTTTTATTTATTTAATCAATACATAAATGTTTATTCGGTAGCTTATGTTCTACTTTATTATTATTGTAACTAATATAATATTAATATATTCTTAAGAAATTATTTCAAACTTTCAGTAACTTTCAGACAAAACTTCTACACAACGAATCTATTTTTTGTATGTTCTAAAAGTTATCTGACTTGGAGCAAAATCTAATGAAACTGTCGTTTTATACGAAAAGTCAAGTTTGATTTCTCAAGTTCAATTTAGATGTGTAAGTAAATTGCATAAAAACGTTGAAATTTTTTAGTTAGTTTTTTATTGTGGTTTTTTGGCTTCGAGTAAATCAACAACTATTATCTTCGAAGAAAAGTTAAATAAAATATGTAGACATGTTTGAAAAACTGGGGAAAATGGTATTTAATGAAAGATCACAAAAACGTGGTATCTAAGATTCTGATTATTATTATCTATATTTTTTTCAAACTGCGCCATATGGATAACCTATAAAATAATTTTTTTTATTTGGATATCTTGAACAGGGGCATTAGTATGGAATTATTCATATTGGTGAAAATTAATTAAAAAAATTCGGTTACATACACACATATTAAGCTAAAAACGTATATTGAAATTGAGAAGACGAGAAGGAACAAAACACATTCTAGTTCTTCCTCTAAAATAGAAAAAGAGAGAGATATAAAGAATTACAGTGTCTACCAATTTGCGAAAATCACATTGAAACATCTGATACAATGCGAGTGTTTCAAAAAATTCAAACGTTAGATAAACTTAATATTATCAAAACAGATTCGCAGATAAATCTTAAAGCATAATAATAGTAAGAAGCTATCATGTCAAGGATTTCCTTTGAAAACCCTCAAAGCGTAAATTCCTCATTAAGAAAATGTTAATTATGCACCGTGTTTATAAGATACAATCATCAACATAGAATTTAACATAGTTTTATACTAACTTCCTTGTTCAACCCTATTTTTAATGCAAATAAAACAAAATAATGCACATAGAAAAGTTTTAATGCATGTGACGATAAACAAGACTAATAATAAACGCAAGGACAGATTTGCACTGGAAATAGATAACTTAATTTAAAACTCGAAACGTGTTAGTTAAGAAAAGGAAACAAAAAATTTTCTTCAAACCATAAAGACATTCCTTCTAGGTGCAGTCAGTTATATACAAATAAAACCGTCTTTTGTAATTGTAGTTAAAAATAACATAATTAAAATCAAGTACCATTCATTTAATTTGCAATTGCAATGTCTTTTTTCTTTGTTTTAGGCGCTGTTTAAAAATAACGATATTTGATGCAAGGTCTTTGAATGACGTTACATTTTTTAATTGCTTAGTGTTTAACATCCGCTTTCAAGTAGCTGTTGGTGCATATTAGGAATTAAAGCAGCGTTTTTAATGGAGTTAATTGAAGCTTCTCTTTCATTAAACGTGTGGTATTCCGAGATCAAGGAATATTGCGTTTTAAAATTTGTTATAAAAAGAATGTCATTGAATTTGATATAGGTATCTGGTGCTGAGGAAGTGATTTTTATTGAACAATCTTGGAATTAATTATACGCATTTAATTTACTAACATACTTCTACAAAATACCGTTGTGTGAATTCAAAAAAAGACGAAGAAGATATACATAAATCAACCACGGTGTATTACGTAACAAACCTAAAACATGTGAAATCGTTAGCGAAATTAGTAAACACAACAACGTAAGAATTTATAAAACATGTTCAAAATTTTTTTAAAAATATGTCAGACATCTTGCATACCTCTTGTTTCCGAAATTGTATCGATTATAATGATTATCTTTTTTTTGAAAATGGAAGGAATCGGACATGAAGACATTTCAGTTACACAGATCATCTATCTACCTTTCGGTGAAGGATATAGGTACGAATAAATATTACAATACATATTATTATTCTACATTTAAATTTACAAATTTCTTCAATTCTTTCTTATTACACGTATCTCCTCTGCTTCTTTCCATGTTTTTCTTTTTCTTTTAGTATTCTTCCTACTTCCACCATTCCATGTTTTTCCTTATAATACCTTTTATTTTTCTTATAGGTACCGCATTTTCGACTGCTTGTATCTTGCTTTTTTGTTGCTCTGTCAGTACCCACGACTCGCTGCCATAAGTTAATATTGGTCTATATTTCGATTTGAATACTTTTGTTTTTGTTTCAACTGAAACTTCCCTCTAACTCAAAAATTAGTTTTTAGTGCATAGAATAATCAATTTGCCTTCTTAATTCTGGTTGTTAATATTTGCTTCCTCGGTTCCTTTCTCGTCCAATACTTCTCCTAAATATTGGAAGTACCTTACTTGTTCAATTCTTTCTCCTTCAATCTCAATTTTCATGTTTACTTTTTTTCTCCATTGTCATTACGTTTGTTTTACTTTTATTAATTTTCATTCTATTCTCTTTCAGTATAAAATTGCAACTATTTAAATTTATTTTTCACTTTCCGCTATCAATACGATGTCATCCGCGTATATTCCCTTCGATACCTTCACTCTTTGCATTTTTAAATGTCCAATTGTCATCTTTTTCACTCTCTTCTTACATTTTTTAATTATTTCGTCCATAAATATTATAAATAGCAGTGGACTTAAGCTTCCCCCTTGTCTTAATTCCATATTTGTTTTGATTTTTAGATATTTTATGATCTCACAACTAAGCTTTGGCCATTTTGTATATAATTTGGATCATCTTTATGATCTTTGTGCTTACTTGTCTTTCTTTTAACAACCTCCACACTGTTCCTCTGAGTACCGCATCAAACGCTTTCAAGATCTAAAAATACCATGTATATTTTTATTTTTTATTGTGAATATGTGATCCTGTGCGCTTCTTCCTCGTCTGAATCCACTTTGTTCTTCTTCCATTGTCTCTTCAGTTACCATTCTAATTCTTTTTTCTATTATTTTTTCTATTTTCCTTACATATACTTAGAAGTGTTACTCCTATAATTATTACATTCTTTTTATATCTCCTTTTTGTGAATGGCACGAATAACGCTGCGTCCAATATTTGGTAGTTCTTCATCTATCCACACTTTGTTGTATATCTTAATATTGCATCTCTGCCTTTTGTCCTATACTCTCAATCATTTCCGCCGTTATTCTGTCGCGCCCAACCGCTTTCTCGTATTTTAAATCTTTTTATTACTTCTTCAAGTTCTTCCATCCTTATCACCTGTTCTCTGTCTCTGTTTCTATCTCGCCGTTTTCCATTTCTTTTCCTTATTTTTTATTTCTTCTGTTATAATTTCTCCGCTTTTTCCTTTTATTATTTTTGTATTCAGTGTCTTCTCTGTTCTTAAAGTTTCAGTGTTTTATAGAATAGTTTTTAGTTTCCTTTTGAATCTTTTTTCCATTTTTTCCCCAAAATCTTCCATTGGTTTTCTTTCTTGTATATTGCTTTAGTCTTGGCCGATAAGTAACTTTTCCAAGCTTCTTCTTTTTTTTAATTTATATTTTAATTTCCTCTGTCCACCATGATGAGTGTATCTTATTATTTTTCTTCCGTGCTTTCCCGCTGAATTTAGTACTATGTTCTTAAAGTATATCCATCCGTTTTCAACACTCCTCTCTTTTATTTCGTTTTCGTATCCTTCCAGTTTATTGCTTACAGTTTCTTCGTATTTATCCGCGACTCCTTTATCCCTTAATTTGTAATATTTAATTGATTCAAACTGTACCACTTCATTATTTCCTGTATTCGTCTGCATTTTCTTCTTTTGATGTATATTTTCACTGATTTTAGTCACCACCAGATAATGATCGCTACCAATTTCCGAACCTCTTTCCACTCTCAAATCCATTACCATCCTTTTGTTTTTTCTTTCTATCAATGTCTAGTCAATTAAAGATCTTCCATTGCTACTTCTCATCTCTCGAGAATTTATCAATTTCTTTGTGTGCGAATAATCATTTACAATGGAGAAATCTAACATTCTTCGTCCATTACTATCTCTATTACTTCTCCATACTTTCCTACATAGTATCTCTTTGTATTTCTTATCACTTTTACTGACTCTGCTATTGAAGTCTTCTATTATGTATATTTTTCATTTTACTTGTCATATAATTTCTGTTAAATAATTTCCAAATTGTATTTATTTTCTTTCTAGTCGCCTTCATTTGATCCGTATATTACAACTACCGTCTTCCTAATCTTTGTTATCGTTTCTAACAGTTCAACTGACAATGAACGCTCATTGTACGCTTCCGAATCTTTGATTTGGTCTACAAAATCTTTCTTAATTATGCATCACTCGGCTGCTGCTCTTGTTTATTATTTTTATTTTTCTAGCCCTTTCCCTTTTTTTTTTTGTTTTCCGTTATTCTAATATATCTACTCCCATTTCTTCGAATTCTTCCTCTTAATTCTATTTATTTTCCTCTTATACGATTAATATTCTATGTGGTTGTTTTCCCATATTGTACTATCTTCGTTTCTTTATTTGCATATTATTGTCTCTTGCTCTGTCCGTTTCCGCTTTAAACATCAATTTGTTTTTCTCCGTCAATTTTTTTGGTGTTAGTTTCCCTGTTGATTCATATCTTTTTCCATTTATCATTAAGCTTTAATAACCTATTTTTACCGTATTTCCCTTCTCCTTTTCTTCTCTTGCATTTTTTCTAATTTTCGCCTGAATCGTTCCTTCCTTTTTCGTTGTCAATAAATATCCGTTTTCTTCCTAATTTGTATTATTATTATTAACAACTAGACCAATATTATTTTATACAAAGTCCCATTATTTTTTTATGCTAAAACTAATTATGTAAAAATATACAGGGCGTCCTATTTAAAGAACTTCGGTTTACCACCTTGTATATGTATATAAACATTCTGTATACAGTGTGTAAAAGCCAAATGGAATAAATTCAATATTTCTCTTACTGTACATATTTTTGAAAAAACCCGAAACACGTCAAACTTAAATCATTAAAATGACATTCTATCACGTGAAATTTTCATCCCTACCATCAACCCCCTTCGAATGACAGGTGCAACCTCTAATTTTTTTAATGGGAAGTATAGGCTTGTGATACATCGTTTGAAAGGTCTCTTCTTTCCCTGTACAAAAGTGTTATCTGTTTTCATTTTTATTGCAGGAATTAAAACAAAATTATGATTATACCTCTAGTAGCATACAAAATATTGTACCAATAGATTTACTATCTAATTCCAATATGTAAATCTTGTCCAATATTGGCCATGTCAAACCTACGTTAGTGTAATATTAGTAACCAATAAATTTACAATATTGTTTCCCTATATAAATGAAACGTCGAAACTACGTTGGGAGAAATTTTAATTTGAAACTTAGTTTAGTACAATCTCGGAAGACAAGCAGTTTTTAATATTGTCTAGTAATACAAAATTAATGTAAAAATCAAATAAGAATTTCAACCGTCGTATACGAGTTTCAATAGACAAATCCGACAATTGCCCTTGATAGTGGTAGTATTTATATTTTTAGATTTGATAAACCATCTTCATTCAATGCGTTTTGTTAAAATTACACTAAGGAGATTGTTTCCCTTATCAAAATTTATTAAGTGTGCAAAACCTATACAAATGATACTACACTTATTGCAACCAAAAAATAAAGAATTATGTACTGGTGCCTGTACGTTTTCATTATAATTAAAATTCAATTTTGAATGTTATTATTGTTTCGACCTCATGCTGAAATCTGCAATAACTGTAAACCGGCGCCGGCCGATTGTTATTAAAGAATTTCTACCTGCAATGCATCTGTGACAAATATTCCTTTAGAAATTCTAAAATAACTTGTCTTCCTACTAGGTTTTGCGCGAAACTTAACTAATGAAAAACAAAACAAAAATAACCATGGGTGGTTTTATTGGGGGTTAAGCGGTGATAAATTAAACAGATAGTATGATAAATAAATGAAAATCAAAAATGTACTGTGCAATCTCGATAATTCGTCTGCGTAGGTAAAATCTCGGTTATTCGTAATACACTAATAAGCATTTTTGTCCCCTTTGTTAATTCTCTGTTTTTTTCTTTTCATGCCTATTTAAGTGTTATACAAATATTTTAGGTAATTATTCGGTTTATTGGTATGGAATTTCATTAAATCATGATGTATTATTTCCTTGCCGTTAGAATGCCGTTAGTTACCACTGTTCAAATTCAAACGTAAAATTTTCCATTTCAATATTCCGAGAATACTTTTTTGTCCAAAATGACTCAAATACTACGCACTTCGTCATTTTCGACCACTGTGCTTTTGCTTTTGTTGCTCTATACAATAATAACGCTGAACCCTTGGAACCTGCTTAGTGAGTGACATAAGAACAAAAACAATTATTATTGTGATTTTAGTGTTTCGATTAGGTAAGTAATAATTATTTAATAATTTGTTATGAACGTAACAAAAAAGTTAATTTTAGGAATCTTGTATTGGTACCTCATAAGCCATTGTTTATAACGCTTATATAAAAAGCCGTTACTCATCCTTTTTCCTTTCGGGCTTAAATTTTAACTTTATATGAGTTTATACAACTAGTTCTAGTAACGATCGCATAAAATGTCTTCAACACATCGCGTTCGTAGGCACCGTTATGTAAAAGAATTTTTGAAAAATAAAGAAATCAATTCAAAAAAAGAACGTGAATCGGTTTCAGACATTCACAGTCCAACTACTTCGAGTCCAACTACTTCTGATTATAAATCCTTGGACTTACATGAAAATAATTGTGGCATTCATGAGTATGACAATGACAAACATACTATTTCTAATACTCATTCAGTGTCATTTTCTAAAATCAATCATTCGTCATTACCAAACAAATCTGATTTAACAAAACAGTTACTAACAAAATTCTCACAAGATACTGGCGCAACACATAAACAGATTAATTATTTGCTTAAGGGTATCAAGTCAATATTCCCAGAATTACAATTGCCGTTAGATTGTAGATCTCTGTTAAGAACTAAGCGTAATATTAAACTTTCAACAATACAGTCTAAAAAGAAAGCAATGGTTATTTTTTTTACAATGGCATTTCAAATGTTTTGAGAAAAGTCTTAGCGAATGAAATTGTATATAACAATCTAGCATTAAAAAATGTATTCCTTTAATTTTCAATGTTGATGGAATTCCCTTGTTTAAAAGTTCATCTAATCAGTTATGGCCGATATTGTGCCAAATACATTTAGAAAATTTGTTAATTAGCCCATTACCAGTAGCAATTTTTTCTGGGGATGCTAAACCTAATAGTCTAGACGAATACTTGAATGAATTTATTAACGAAATTAATTTACTAATAACGGATGGGTTTTGCTTTAATCAGGAAACATTTTTCATTAAAGTGATAGGTTTCGTTTGCGATGCACCTGCCAGATCTTTTTAAAAGGTATTAAAGGACATAACAGTTTAAGGGTTGCGAACGCTGTACTCAGGTAGCAATTCGACGAAATTATAGAAGTGTTTATGATTTTAATAATGACCCAATAACTAAAAGAACTGACGAAAGTTTCAGAAATATGGATAATGAATTGCATCATAACTTAATCAGTCCTTTACAAAACATTATTGGTTTAAATATGGTTCAAGATTTTGCTCTAGACTATATGCACTTATGTTGTTTAGGATAATGAGAAAATTATTACATTATTGGGTAAAAGGAAGCGAAACAAGAAAAGTACAATTGCCTGTGCACAAACGTAAAATTTTGTCAAAACGATTATTACGCTACGCACGTTCCTTGCCCAAAGAGTTTAATAGAAAATCAAGATCAATTGTGGAATTAGATAGATGGAAAGCTTCTGAATTTCGTTTGTTTTGTTGTACTTAGGTCCAGTGATTTTAAAAACATCTTGGAGAAAGAATACTACGATCATTTTCTTTGTTTTCATGTAGCAATGAGAATTTTAATGCATAGAAATGTAGTTAAAAGTAAAGAATTAGTGCAATGTGCAGAGGCGTTACTGACTTATTTTGTAAAATATTTTTCAATTTTGTATGGCCGTCATACATGCGTATATAATGTTCATAGCTTATTACATTTAGCCGATGATGTTATACATTTCCAATTACCTCTAAACAGCATAAATTGTTTTGCATTTGAAAATTATTTGGGTCGTCTGAAAAGCAAAATTCGAAGGTTCAATAAACCACTGGTTCAAATTTGTAAACGCTTGTCGGAAGATAAGAGTCTCAAATAACTGTTACTTCTACAAAATTGACAGATAACGCAAAAATTAATTTTTGGAACAAGTTTTGTATTTGCCTTACACCATAGTTTCATTGAATCCTCAAAACTGTTATGTCATTTTGAAAAATCAGAAAATTTTTGAAAATTACTTCTTTTCAAACAAATAGTACAGTAATAGGTTATCTGTCAGGTAAGACAGAAAGTTTTTATAGCTACCCAGTTGCCTCGCAAACAGTAGGTGTTTATAAAATATCAAATTTTGCAAACATAATTACTTTATGCAATTGCGAAAATATCTTACGAAAATGTTTTGTTCTGGCCTTTTCAAGCTATTTCGTAGCTTATGATTACTTACACTAGTTCTAACGGTAATTGTATGTTTCAGTAGACTATTATATTTTAACACAATTCGATATAGTAATTAATTTATAATGTTAATATCAGATTAATAAAATGACACAAAATACATCCTGGGATATTATTTATTGGGAAGGAGAAAGAATCTACTGATTTTGTTCCCTCAGTTTGGGCCAACGAAGCTAGAACCCAATATAAATTCCCAGTTGGGCCGCGAATGAGCGAATCGAAAAAGAGGGCTCGTTTATAACTGCAGTCACTTGAAAGACAACGAATACATATGGTACAATGCCAAATGTAAAAAGGGAATATTACTAATTTAGAAGAGCCCGATCCTTATGTAAAATAGCCACCATCACGTCCAATTTAGACACGGAGGATACAGATGCTGACTACAGACGAAGAGGAACCTGATGTAGAACCTCCAATCCATACTAAAAAACATCGTCGATTACTATCCGGTGCTACTGCTACAACCAGTTATAATTCGGAACGTACCACCGAAAGAGCAATTGTTTATGATATTCCTGGTAATATATTATTATTAATTAAACAATTAACTAAATTATTTAATTATAGCACTGAAAGTATTTCCAGTCCACCATCGGTCACTTCGAGGCCAGTCAATCGTCAAAAATATGTATAATTTATATTCATTTTGCAATCGAATGATAATTTCTAATCCTTATCAATTTTAGCTAGTATTGATGTTGCTAACATCCAGTTTAGCCTTAAGAAATATCAAAAAGGTCGATAAACTGGAGAGTTTGTTACAATTATTACTTAGTAATCAAAATCCATCGACAGCAGCTGCAAAATCAAAAATCGAAAATGTTTGCAAGAAGCTGCCTTTGGGAAACAAAGAAGAGATGGATATATTTGAAATTTATTTGGATGATCCTGAAGAAGGAGCATTAGTAAGTCGATTTGTAAGTTTAATTATAATTTTAATACTATATGTATTTTTAATTTAGGAAGAAGTTCTGTACTTAGCTGGTGGGGAAAATGCGCATAAAGCGGTATACAACATTATGAAAAAATTTTAGTCCCCGAAGCGTGTCTATTGTATTCAGGAATTGGGAAAAAGCAAAAATTGGCCTTTTGCACTTTAAAAGTGTATCGTATTATTGTGGGTGAGTAACTTCATAACTTTAATCTTGTACTGGAACTACTGTAAAAGTTTTTTTTTATTTTAATATTCAGACACTTTTACATAAGAATTACTTTAAATTTATCACCCATATCAAAATATACTTGCTAGGTTTCTCAAATAGTTTAATACAACAAAACAGGAATCGAGCAATTGAAATTACTTAACCCAGAACTAAGATATAAATGTCAATATTTCTGAAGTTGTATTATTATGGAAAGAATTGATTATAATTGATTTTGTACTCCTGAGATGCCACTCGTCGTCGATTTCCCAATTCCTCGGATGTAGAGATCAAGAAGTCGGTGTCGACATTCTTGGCAACGGCAAAGGACAGGATGAAGGGAAAAACAACTTGTAGTTATATATCATTAACATATTTCCAATAAATAGATTGTAGGTTTTATTTTTATCTTTTGTAGTTATTTTTGCTGTAGAAAAGAAAGATCAAAATAAATATTATATAATAATTCTTAAGCAACATTTAATTTATATAAATAACTAATATTTCATCAATGTGTTTTACTTATATGTATTCTATATTATCAGTCTAGATTGAAATGATGTACAAACCCTATATATAAACCACATTGTTTACTTAGATCGAAATGAGATTGATGATTATAGAAAACCAAGATTAGAAACCAATATAAGTACTATAAATAAAAACGTTTCATTTCGATGTGAAACCTAGATTGGAATCCAATATTATTTCAATATAGTGTGCTGCTAGGATTACCGAAATTTGCTATATTAAACAATAAACGAGAATGTAATTAAACAAAAAATAAAGAATAAAAGTCAATGAGTAGATGTCAAATAGCTTCCCCGCGAACTTCTTGGCAGCATCCCAATCTTAAATAAAAATGTCTTCTCACCTTGCTTAGCATATCAGGCGTGACCGACGAAATTGCGAGCACGATCTCCTGATCTTACCCCATTAGATTTCTTTTATGGGGATATGTGAAGAATGTTGTTTACCAAACTAAACCGCTTGATCTAGATGACTTAAGACAACGAATAACGCTCTGCGATTTCGTCGGTCACGCCTGATATGCTAAGCAAGGTGAGAAGACATTTTTTTAAGATTAGGATGCTGCCAAGAAGTTCGCGGGGAGCATTTTGAACATCTACTTCATTGACTTTTATTTTTATTTTCTTTGTTTAATTACATTCTCGTTTATTGTTGTATTATAGCAAATTTCGGTATAATCATAATTTTTTTTTAATTCCTGCAATAAAATGAAAACAGATAACACTTTTGTACAGGGAAAGAAGAGACCTTTCAAACGATGTATCACAAGCCTATACTTCCCATTAAAAATTAGGGTTGCACCTGTCATTCGAAGGGGGTTGATGGTAGGGATGAAAATTTCACGTGATAGAATGTCATTTTATGATTTAAGTTTGACGTGTTTCGGGTTTTTTCAAAAAATATGTACAGTAAGAGAAATAATGAATTTATTCCATTTGGCTTTTACACACGGTATAATCAAAATATTTTTAGAATGTGCAGCACAAGTGTGTGTCGATATCTTCAATAACAAAAAAGTTATGGACCAATTACGCATTGCTGGGTCACCCTGTATATCTTCAATGCTATTTTCAAACTTATGACATTTTTTACATTAAGGGATTAATTACTTTTTTCTAAAAAAAAAAGGTAAGAGCCAATTTCCAAGTTTTAGAAAAACCTGTGTAATTTCATAACTGCAATTGTAAGTCAAAATTTTAAACAAACTTCATTTTTTAGAGGTTAAAAAACACTGCCTTGGCAAAACATTTTGCTTCAAGGTTTAGGAAAACCACTAAAACCTAAACATGCCAACCCTTACTTACCTTAGAATTTATATGTAATAATATTGATTAAGTGTGTAAACATTATAGAAGGCAAACAAGAACAGCCATTGCATATAATGGATCGTCCAAGCGCCAGTCACGACAATGACGAAAAAAATAGAAGGTTAAAGAAATAGCAAACAAAATAATGGAAAAACAGATAATCATGACAGAGAACACAAAATATTGATTAACTTCAGATGTCCTTCATATTAGTAAGCCATTATACAGCTTCGTCCGTTAAATTATTAATGTTTAAAACCCTCCTTTAAACTTTGTTAATTGACAGTCACAATTTGGATTAGAAATCGCACCCCATTTAAACAACATACAGTTGGTGAACGAGATTCCCATTAATTTTGGGCTTTTATAGAGTTGAGGAAAAATAGGGTCGTCAAACACCATGTTCTTAATAGCCGACGTTTCGATTGGCGATGGCTTAAGAACATGGTGTATCATTGAGACCCTATTGCCTCAACTCCAAAGAAGGCCCAAATTATTGGGAATCTCTGTTCAATGAATTTTTAAGGAGCTTTAATACTTTAACTTTAAAAATAATTTTTTCCACTCTTCAACTTCAGAAAAGACCGTACTTATGTAGTCTTGTAGTATTAGCAAAGAGTTTAAAGACTGTTCAAATAGTGTAGTGTGTTAAACCAATCGCTGATCATTCATAAGGTAAAGCCCCATTTAGACCATTTTCAGTGCAAAAATATTGCCTAGTTGTTTTTACTTAGTAAGTACCCTTATTATTCCAGATGGAGAAAACTTGATGTCGGTGTCCAAGATTCTTTTCTTAGAGATAAACGCAGATTCAAAACCAAATTTGATACGTCTAACCGTTTTCGAGTTATGGGACAAAAATGAAAATTGTGTGTCATCGAAAATTTTGAATAACACTCTTATTTATAAAGATATTCAAAATCGGTAAAAACGTCCAAAGAAAATAATCTAAAACTGTAAGATCTAGTGATCCGGCGGCCAACGAATCGGTCCTGAACTTTAAAGATAAATAATCTGATACCGCTCGTTAATTGTGGGCAGATGGTACCATCTTGGTGAAATATTATATTATTGTTTTGGTGCTGCTGCAATGGAAGATTATCTAAAAACTCCTGTAGATGAGTCTGAACAATGTCTTCTAAATATCTTGTAGAATGTCCCTTCATAAATATAGGTAGTAGTAAAATCTTCCAGCTTTAGTGCAGCACTAAACGTTCAACCCAAATTTCCCCTGCCTTCTTCGTGTAACTGGTATTATTAATCTCAGACCATAACTTTAATGTTGATGTTAAAACCATCCAAAAAATGAACTCGATAAAATTTTCAACATTTCTGCATTGTTGTAAATACCACCAACAGAACGTCGCCTTTTATCATAGTTTAGAATATACTTCTTTCTAAATTTGTAGGGATGATAATGACAGGTTTTCTTAAAATTCCTACAGTTTTTGTTTGAAACAACCCAACATTAACAATCTCTCTAGATAAAGTTGTTGGCTAAGTTTCTATTGCATCATACTGCATCCTGTTCAGCATTTTCTTTAAAGTATTGCAGTGGTTTTTGAAAAGATCCGTGATCAATTAAATTTTGTGTCAAACTAAAACATTGTTTACTGCATACCGATTCTTAAATACTTTTATTTATACGCACCGTTCAAATAGCTTTGAGTATGGTTGTTGTCTTTCAGGGTAGGTTTGTAAATATAATTCCGTAGCCAAACGAGGATTTTCATTCGATAAGATGCACCCCACAAAAAATATTTAATTTTTGATTTTTGCACACGAAAAGAATCGTTAGCACAGGGTAGCACAATTTTGCTCATCGCTAGCTTAGCTTTAATAACGGAGTTTCGCCCACCGTTGTGAGGGCTTTATCAAGGCTGGTTACAGAAACGAGTTGGTAGTCAATTTAATAATAAAATTTATCAATAGATGATAGGTCAATTTAAAAACTTTAAAAAACAACAAATAAAACTTTTAAAAACATGTAGTCTTATTAAAATTTAAAATTTATATAAATAACACACAGCAACAACACTTAAGTACAATAAAACGAATAATGTGAGTGTAAAAATTGTAAAAAGTTTTTTAAACTAACCTATCATCTATTGATGAATTTTATTATTAAATTGACTACCAGACTTGTTTCTGTAACCAGCCTTGATAAAGCCCACAACGGTGGGCGAAACGTCGACGATTACAACCTACTGAGTTGAGTATTCTTCCCACCTCCACCTAGAAGGGCTCTTATAGAGTACACATAGTATTCAAAAAGTTTTGAAGATAACTTTACCTACATCGTTTTTATCTATTTTAAATAAATAAACAAGAGTGAAAAAAACCAAAATTTCTCTGTGGACACCTCCTTCAAATTTTCTCTATGTTGTATAAGAAAGCGTTAGTCAATCGACCAATGAAATGTTTCATCTTTGAATAAAATTGTTTATGCAATAAAACAAGATGAAACTTTATCCTATGTACTATGTTGTGTAAGAGCTCGGTGTACGAATAGGAACAATAAGATAACCTCAATTGTTAACCAAGACTATATTTAATGTTACATGTCACTTATACATTTGTCGTATGATGGTTGCGTATGTTATATTGTTTTCCGCGTACCAGCGTGGTCAATTGGCGCGTTATTGCGTGCGCATACACTCCACATTCCACCCCTTAATTCTAAGAAATTACAACTACTTATATCTTAATTTACTAATCTTGATACCTAAGAGGTTTCTTTATAATTCTTCTAGGACGCTGATCTGATGATGACGAGTGATTCCCCGATGTATCGTGTAATCTATTTGCAGATGCTGAGTATTGAGATTGGTACTGGGAGCAGAAGGACAAGGATCATGTTTAAATGTGAATCTAGACGGATTATTTTCGGTAGTATTTTCTCTAGGAATATCCTGTTTAACAATCTGATCGCTATGCCTCTTCCATACCTCACCCGTTTCTATTTTTGCACAAATACATAACTTTACCGATTTGTTTTATGATAGTAGCTCGAATCCAAGTTTGTTTATTTGGATGTCTGTAATCTTTACTTGAACTGGTTCGTTGATTTGAAATGTTCTAAATTTTATTACGTTTTCATTAGGTTTTACATTGTCTTCGCGTTTGTTTAAAAGATCTAATCTAATTTTTAATTTCCTACCAAAAACTAATTCAGCGGGTGTTATATTAGTAGAACAATGGGGTGTATTTCTATGAATTAATAAAATCGAGCTAATAATATGTCAATAGGTACATTTAAATTATTTTTATCTGAAAGTGCCCTTAATAACTTAGATTTTACGTGTTTCACCGCATTTTCAGCTAAGCCGTTACTTTGCGGGTGATGAGGTGCAATTGTCAAATGTTTAATGCCATTATTAAAAAAGAATTTCTATGTCTTCTGATATAAAGCATGGACCATTGTCTGACACAAATGTGTTAGGTAACCCAAAACGTGAAAAATATTCCCGAAGTTTAGATATGGTCTCGTTTGAAGTCATATTCTTAGTTAAAAAATTTCTAACCACTTAGTGTAAGTATCAACCACCACTAAAATGGGAAGTTGAGTAAAGTAAAAATCTGCATGTACTGTGTGGAACGGTACTTGACTAGTAGGCCATGGGATTGAACAATTTGGAGGACTTGTTCGGTATTTCAAACAATGTTCACAAGATTTAATTAACTTTTCGATAGCTTTGTCTATCCCTGAAACCATAAGTATGTACGAGCCAAAGCTTTCGCTCGGACAATTCCTTCGTGAGTATTATGTACTTCTAATAACATGTTATCTTGCATAGATTTAGGAATTACAACACGATGTGCATAAAATAAACATTCGTTGTTTATTTCCAAATCGTGCCTCCTTACATAATAAGGTTTTAAATCATTAGATTTACGCTGGGCCAATTTGATTTGAGGCATTTGAAAACTTCGATAAGGGTTTTATCCTTTTTGGTTTCAAATTGTAACAAATCATTATCGATTGGAATTTCTACGTTTGAAAAATATATTCTACAATCGTCATCGTCGATATCATTTTCTTCATGAGCAATTGGTAATCTACTTAAGAAATCGGCTACTACATTTAGTTTCCCTTTTATGTATTCGATATTGAAATTAAAATTCGAAAGAAATAAAGCGTAACGCTTAATCCGATTCGCGTATATCTGGTTAATTTCCTTTTCCCCGAAAATTGAAGTGAGTGCCTTATGATCTGTTCTTAGTGTGAACTTATGTCCGTATAAGTATTCTTGAAATTTTGACACGGCGAAAAAACAAGCCAAACTTTCCTTATGGATAGTTGGATAATTTTTTTCAAACTGAGAATACGTTCTAGAAGCATAAGCTACTGCTCGTTCAATACCGTCTCGATCTAAATGTGATAAAACCGCCCCTATTCCGTTTTCAGAAGCGTCGCACGTTACGATTATTGGCAATTTAGGGTTAAAATATGTTAAAAGTATTGTCGGATACGATTGCTTGTTTGATTGCTATGAAAGCATCCCTATGAATTTGGTCCCATTTAAACTTATTCTCTTTTAAGTAGATTATACAATGGTTGCATTAAATTTGACATATTAAATACAAATTTGCTATAGTAATTGCACATGCCAATAAATGACCTCAACTGAGAAATATTTCCAGGTTCAGGGGCTTGAGAAATTGCATAAAGCTTGGAAGGGCTCTTACTTAGACCGTTTACCGTTAAATCATGACCAAGAAATGAAATTTTATCTTGCAAAATTTACATTTGGTTATGTTGATTGTTAATCCCGATTTCTTTAATATAGCAAGAATTTCCCTAAGCTTGTCAATGTGATTCTCGTTAGGCCTATGACCCACTAAGATATCATCTTGAAACGTGAAGACATTATCAACCCCTTGAAATAGCTGGTCTATGTATTTTTGAAAATAGAAACTAGCACACTTGATACCAAAAGGCATACGCAATACGTTATACAATCCTTTATGTGTTGATATACAACAAAGTTCTTTGGAATTATCGTCTAACTCGAATTGCATATAAGCATCAGACAAATCTATTTTCGAAAATTTTAAATTGCCAGAGAGGCTAGCGTAAATTTGATCAACACTTGGTAAAGGATAGTATATATCGACTAAATTCCTATTCAGACCAATATAACTGCCACAGATACGCACAGTATCATTTTTTTAAGAACCGGTACAATATACGATGACCATTTTGCACTTACCGTAGGTGCAATAATACCTTGTTGTTCTAATCTATTCAATTCATATTCTACCTTTGACTTTAGGGCTAGTGGTATTGGTTTGGGTCGATTATGGATAGGTATCGCATCAGATTTCAATTGCAGTGAGATTTTAGCGTGTTTAAATTTTCCAAGACGATCGGTACATACATCTGGGAACTCACTCTTCAACATTTCGATAATTGTAACAGCGTTAAGATTATGTATATCTGAAAAACTAAATTTAAGATCAAACGTATTCATAAAATCTCTACCTAAAAGACATGTTGCTGCATTAGGGACTACATATAATTTAACATTTTTTGTACGTTATGGAAAGATAATAAAACATCTATACTCCCAATTGGAATAATTTGTTCACCGGTATACCCTTTAAAACACATTTTGGTCGGTTTAAGGTCAAACATCGTTAAATATTTATCATAAAAAAT
This sequence comes from Abscondita cerata, assembly GCA_030710515.1. NCBI lineage: Eukaryota > Metazoa > Arthropoda > Insecta > Coleoptera > Lampyridae > Abscondita > Abscondita cerata. The sequence goes on along the minus strand of JALBCR010000910.1, from coordinate 213,419 downwards.
TTTGCTAATAGCAGAAATTCCGCTGCCGGTGTCTAGTTGCATTGCATGTGTTTTATTGTTAACGCTAATGTGTAAATAAATTGGTTTTACGTTGCAATTATTTAAGTTATAGATAACGTCAATGTTGTTATTCACAAATGCAGTACAGCTATCACTAGAGTTATCATTATCGCTATGTTCAACCTGGGCGTTAGATTCCGTCATTGCGTGTATACGATTTTGCGTCTTTTGTTTCTTACAAACATTTTGCAAGTGTCCGATTTTATTACATAAATTGCACTTATAATTGTTGTACTTACATCTACCGTAATGTGCCTTACCACAACAGGAACAAAGTCTATGACCTTCTGACGTTTTACTCTGGATGGTGTTACCTTGGACTGTCGACCTTGGATTGTTCAACGAATTTCTACCCCAATTTCTGCCATTACTATGTCTAACGTGTAGAATGTTGCTACCATTTGCGGCTGAGTTACTCAAGGATACTTCTTTTGCTATAGCAGTTTTCAGCAGATGTTCCACTTTTGAGTCGATCTTCTCTTCCACGAGTTTGTCCAAAATTGGTCCTGGTCTTAATCCTGATATGAATTTGTCAGATAACACTTGTTGCAAGTTTTGAAATTTACAATTTAATGATAATTTTTTATTCGTGCAAACCAGTCCGTTGCGGATTCGTCGGAACTCTGAATTGCTTTATAAAACTCAATCCTTTCTCGGTACTCATTAACAGGTGCACTGTAATGCTGTTTCAATAGTCCGATTAACTGATCATACGTTTTTTCCTTAGGAGCTCTCGGAAAACACAAATCTCTTAACGTTGAATATACTTTATCTTCTATGTGGCTCAACAATAGCGCTTTTTTTATTGGCTCTTTATCATTTATTTGATTTGCGATGCACACTTGCTCGAACCTTTCTTCGTAAGTGGCAAAATCGTTGTCGGTGCCCTTAAACTGAGGGATAATGCCCGTATAGCATGCCATTATTTTCACCGAGAAAAAAAACCGTTTCCGTTTCGAGTTATCAGCTTATCTTCAAACGTTCTTCTTAATAACTTTTTAAGATTCTTCTTCCTCGTCGCCATGTACTATGTTGTGTAAGAGCTCGGTGTACGAATAGGAACAATAAGATAACCTCAATTGTTAACCAAGACTATATTTAATGTTACATGTCACTTATACATTTGTCGTATGATGGTCGCGTATGTTATCCTGTTTTCCGCGTACCAGCGTGGTCAATTGGCGCGTTATTGCGTGCGCATACACTCCACTATGTAAATATGAATAAATTGTGAAATGTATTAACAGAACAGAACTTTTTCTTAAAAAAATACGTTCTAAAGATATAATGAAGTTGTTTCTTGGTAAAGAAATTATCATATACAAGTTTAGAAATTTCACGAAAAATAAAATTATGAGACATGGTTAAAGGAAAGTTATTCAGTTCTCAAAATATTGAAAAATAAAAACGTAACAAATACTTAAATAGAATTTTGCAAGGTTTTATGCTTAATCTTAAACTTATGGACAATATAGAATGGTAGAAAGAACAAAAATAAACTTTTTAAAATGTGGTTTCAGGCGAATATTGAAAGTAAAATGAAGCGATTGAACGATGAATAAAGTGGTAAATAAGAAGATTTCGTAAGGTTTTGAAGATATAGCAGGAGAGAACACCTGCCAAGTACATGAAGCAGATCAAATAAGATATGGGCGCTAGTGAGTTGGAAAGTTACATAAACGCAGTGCGGCAGCTAAAAACTGGAAGAATATTACCCATATAAAAAACTATTCAGGGTGTCTCCAACCACTCGGATCAAAAATTGTGTATATGATAAATTCAACATTTTGATATAAGGAACAGACATCAACTGTAAACAAATAATGTCATCGTGACAACTGAACGGGCTAGGCAGCTAGCGCCTCCAGTCGTTGTTATCATGAATTCGTGTCTCATGAAAATGAAAGTAGCTCATACGAACTATGAACTTCCGACCATTTGATTCCTAGCTTTGAAATGAGGTTTTTTTAAAATAAAATATGAACGATGCGTTTCCGCCCATAGGTTCCTTATATTAAAATGTTCAGATTGATGTCCATATTATATATTCAATTTTGACCCGCATTTTCAATGAATATGTAACATTATTTGCTTTTCAATAACGAGGTGCACATAAAGAAAAAACTAGCTAGATGTGATGATCATATCCTGCGTCACCAAGGTCTAAGGAATCCGTTTTGAATAGTACAATAAAGGAAACCAACTGCAGAGGCTCGAATACATGAGACAGAGTGATCTGCGGTGGAGAGTTACTGAAACCAATCCACCAGCTGAGAACTTAAAAAAATTTAAGCAATATTACCCACAATTGGGTGTTTTCCATTGTTTTAGATTCATTAAATGTATGGGTTACTCTATTCTAATCATTATAATATCGCTTATAGGTGATATTAAAAAGTTAAAAACTGTATTATTCACATCAAAAAATTTTTAAAATTCGATAATTTATATTTAGCGGAACGCATCGCCATCGTGAAAAGTTATACGTAGAAAGATGCAAGCCAGATATTTTTTCTAATTCAGTATTCATAGAGTCAACCTCTTCCAATTAACTATCAACTACAGCGGCAGAATAAGCTTGTTCAATCAGTTTTTTTCTTGGTGGTGTTGTAGGTGAGTTCCTGTGACATGTACTACTAGCAGTTCTTTTCCTATCTTTCTCACAATGAAAGACATGGGGAACTACGTCTGGCTTTAAGAATTCTGTATATCTTGTATTCCATATCCTGTTTAAACTACAAAGGAAAATGTGCTTGTACACAGAATTAGATTAATTGTTAATGAAAAACACTTAAATTAAAATAATCGCAGCAGAAAAACATTGATTTTAACAAACAAAAGATTTTATTAGATGCACGTATACTTATGTTAACACAATCTGATACAAGACACCACTTATTCTGATGAGGGTACTTTTTGGGTTGAGAGATTTTAAATTCATTTTTTCAATGAAAACCCACCACACTCTTTCATCTCAATCATGAAAACTGCAGGACAGTGACAGTGTGCAACAGCTGCTTATATCACTTCTGACGTCACATGTCACAAATTTGTATCACCTACATTGAAATAATGTGTAGCATTCTTGGTTTTCATTATGGGGAGCATATATCAAAATAAAAAGATATAGACTTGTTCACCATATCTTGCGTTTTGGACGATGCAGTGGAGGAGGACCAATTGCATGAGACAGATAGAAGAAGTCTAGTCGTATTAGATAACTGAAAAAACTGAACCATATTACTCACAATTAGGTACATCGGACCTGAGTAGTTACTATGTTATTGTTTGAGTAATATTGTTGTAATTAGTTTCTGTTGAACTCTGTCATTTCCAAACACGGTACTTGAATTCACAGTCTTATTATTCCAAAATAATTAAAAGTAAGTGACATTTAACTAAAAACACAAGTTGTTAAAATTGAGAATAAGAGATTATTCAAAATACAAATCTATGGAGATCTATAAAACATAACGGAAGTTAAGTAAGACGTTTACAACGTAGTTGCATAACATCTGAATTTTTATGATCTATAAAAATTCATAAGCGTGACAAACACAAACATAAAAAGGAATGTCAACACCCATTGCAAAGAAATGTGTTTTCTTTAAAGATGTGAAAATTGAAATAAATTATGTTTCCATCTGGAAAATTCAGATAATGTACAATGCATTAAACTAATGTACATTAACATGGAAATGTAGGTAATTTCTGGTAGTTAAATATCGGAAAAGGCAGTTTTTAAATAGTTTTTATAAGATTGATATTTTAATGTCATTTGGCTTTCGGTAAATTTTAATTTATGTAATACGCATAAAATTATCTATTCAAAACACAAAATTAACAGAATTCCCTTAATTGCAAATTATATTTATATAAAATATTCAAGATTTTAGATATAAGACATAATTTCCTTTCTTAACTGTAACTCATGTTATTTTAACGACCTATTAACAATAAGTAGAGAACTATATGTAAATTATGTGTTACACTATTTGAAACACTCCTTGAAGCATTTTAACCTTTTTTTCTTAAATTGTGCAAAATATTTTCAATTTAGTGCAAAATCAATAAATAGAAAAACAATACAACAATTAACTTTCAACAGAAGAAATTAAAACAGTTAGATACTGAAAAACTTTACTCACTTCAGCAAACTTATAATTAGTTGAGAAAATTTATTTGGTGCCTACACGTCTAAATTCTTTTTATCATTGTTTTCGGTTTAAGATCTTTTGCCAAAAAAAATTTTAGGAAATGTATTGTAACAATTTCGTTTCTAATGTTTTGATATCTAGTGTAAACAGAAAGTTTGTGAACTCTGTAATTTTTTATTGATTTAGAGAACTTTTATTAAACTACACAACAAATTAATTTTTATCATTGAGAAACTTCCGATTCTGCTGAAAACAAGTGTAAGTTTTCATTTTTAAAGGAATTACTTCGACATTTTTTGTTTCAGCATATTATTTTCAGTGCAAACAATTTTTGAAAAATAAATTAGAAAGAATAATTCACTTCTTTGTAAACGAAAATAAATTTGCCTCTATTACACAAATATTCTAGAAATTAACGTCAATTCTGTCGAAAATGCGGTCTACATTATTTTGTTATAAGGAGAAAATCTCAATTTTCAAACGTTTTATTCTAAGGTGGAATCAAAATGCTGCAATTAATGTAATGGATTTAAAAAATACGAAAATATGAAATTAATCTAGAGTTTGGATTATGCATAGTGTTTTTGTTAAATTTCTTAGCGAAGTGAATCAATGTGGAAAATACTGTTATTAGTCTTTCATTGATATAATTATATTAACCCTTTCTAGTTCTTTGTAGAGCCCCACACAGATCCGTACGGAAAACTCTACACTTACTACCTTCAATTTACATTTGTGACGTATTAGTGTTGGATTTGTTTATTCTTGCATATTAATTACTTGACATTCTTTGGGCTCTCTAACTTTTGCAATATTGTTTCCTTTTAATTTTTCCTTTGTGTTAGGCACGCTATAGTATATTGTATTACACGAGGAGAAAATCACAGTTTTCATGCGAGTGTGTTAGCTGCGCGAGAGTGCTAGCCCGAGCGCTGATATTCACGAGCAATGAAACATGATTTTATCCTCAAGTAATACACTATACTTTTCCACGACTATTATGTAGCATCTATGAGTTTTATCAAAATTTAATTTAAGATTTAACTGTCAGTTTGGCAATTAAAAAAAATATAGCTGTTTTCATGACAACCAAACATTTTTTTATTCTCAATAATGAACAATAATTATCAAGTTTACCTTTTTTATTTTAAGTGTAGACGTCGTTTGAACAGATTTTCAGGTTAGATAAATAAACGAGCAACCAATCAACTTTTGCAACTACATTCAGTTAATTGGGGTATATATCGATGGCCTAGGCGCAATACCACGTATCAACAATTTTGCCGAAAATGAGTTATTATGTTTTTGATATTAAGTGGAACATTGCGCGCCATCTATTAGAAGCTCAGCGTAATATCTTGCAAAACAAACGCGGCAAATCGGAATTTGCAATAACACGTATCAACTGGAGTCGGTAACCCAGTGGAAATAGTACGTATCATCAGTGTTTATATGACAAGCAGGATGGATGATTTTTGCTCTCGCCATTTTTTGTGTTTTTGTGAAAATTAAAGGTAAGTTTCTATTTTTTTTCTGTAAAACATAGTAGGATGGTTTCTTCTATTTATCTAATTAATTATTTTATTTAATATCGAAATAAAAACTAGTTAAAGTTATGATTAAAAGTTCATTTGTTGATACGAGGTATTACAAATTTGCTCATATTTATGTTACGTGCTATTTCAAACGGCAATTTAAAAAATATATAATACTTAATGATGTTATTGTCGCACTATCTCTATATTATTATGTTTTTGTATATTTTATGCCGATACGAAAAGCCGAAAAAATGTTTTTCCCTATTCCGTGTCTATTAGAGCTAAAAAGTATTTGGGGATAAATTTGGCGGTTATTTCAAAATTCACAACTTCTTTACAAAAACTCTATCAGAGGCAATTTTGCAGTTTTTCACAATTCCCTAGTACTTATTGAAAACGTATTGTATGGGAGAATTTTTTTAAATATTTGCAAAAAATATTAACACAAAGATTTACCACTTACGACTTTAAACCGCTATGAACTAAGAAAACCACAGACGATATTTTTACCATTTTATTGACCTAAGTAAGATTTACCTTTGTCTTCAAAATTTTGCTAATAAAAACTTTTTTGTTCAGTCTTCCACCATGACATCCAGAGGCAAACGTTTGGTTCTGCTAGCAAAAGAAAACATACAATTTCGTAAGGATGATACAGTTTTAGACAATTTTAATATCCAAAGCTCTTCATCAGGTTTAATAAAGACAACAAGAGTTGCATTACAGAAGAAACCAATACAATTCGAGGTAATGACATTCTTCAACGTGCACTGGAAAGCAGTTTTCTTTTCGAAAATGAAGAAAATATTGTCGATATTTTGCCACAAGATATTCATGAAACGACTTATCAGGAGTTACATGTTTTGGAGAATGCTCAGTCCTGTCTTGTAGAAAAACATAGAAATAATTTTTGAAGAGCCTGTTGAGAAAGAAAATGACGCTCGATCAAATGAAGAAGATATCCCGCATGATCCAGACTTCGTCCCTGGTGAAGAACACTTCAGTTCAGACTCAGAATTTGAAGAAGAAGGCGCTAGTGAACGGCAAAAGTTGTTCTGCCCAACGAAGTGGAACTAGAAGAAGAGACAGGTTTCATTAATCGGCAAGAAGGCAGGCACAACAATGAAGGCGATGTGGAAATGCATGAAAATGATCAAGAAAAGAAACGTCGAAGAAAACCTGATAAAGACGAATGGCCTAGAGCAAAAACAAGAATCAGGAGGATGGCTGGAGAAGAGTACATAGGCTATACCAGAAACAGACAAGGCCAAATTTTTCATAACAAGCTAAGGTCAGCTAGAGTAATGGGACCAACTTGTACATCTTCTAAGTGTTTAAAATATAAGAACAGATTTTGCCGCTCGATATCTGAAGAAGAACGAAACCAAATTTTTCCAGTTTTTGGAAACAAATATATGAATATATGTAGTTGGGCTTATCAAGATGAAATCTACCGAAAGAAAGTATGTAGAAAATTCCAGACGCAGTATAACTTTCGACTATTTCTTACAAGTTGGTGCAGAAAAAAACAAGTTTGTAAAAAATGTTCCTTTCTACATTAGGCGTGAATGAAGCGATGGTGTCTAGCTGGTGTAAGCAAAATGAAAATGGTATCATTCCGGCAGCCGACGTTTCCAAAAGGACTAGGAAAGTCTTAAAAGATGCTCCCCGACCTAAAACAGAAAAGGAGATCGGACAAGAGGACCAATCAAATTATTTAAAAACATTTTTGGCAGAACTACCTAAAATGCCTGCACATTACTGCAGAAAAGATTCTTCCAAACAATATCTAGAATACAATTTTGAGTCAAAGGCTACCTTGTATAAACTATATCAAGAAAAGTGTCTAGAAGATAAAAAGAAGTCTTTAAGTTATTGGTACTTTTCTGAGTTATTTGAGGATCTTAATTTAGCATTGTATACTCCAAAAGGATCAGTGCAATACCTGTGTGGCTTATAGAGCGGGAAATATTGATACAACAGAGTATAATACTCACATTACCCTTAAAGAGCAAGCAAGACAGGCAAAAGGTATCGATAAAGACAAAGCCAAGGAAGGTAGGTGCCATGTATTTGTTATGGATGTGCAAGCAATGAAAATATGCCCTGTAAACAACGCTAATAAGTTTTATTTTAAAACTAGATTAAAGGTTCACAATTTTACTGTATATAATTTGAAAACCCATGAATGTTGGAACTATTGGTGGAGTGAGGTTGAGGGAGATCTATGTTCCTCTGTGTTTGCCACAATTAGTATTGCGAAGATGATTTGCCAGTGATATTGTGAAGCGATGGCTGCGGCTACCAGAATCGCAATGTGGTACTCTCGAATGCCGTTAAAAACAAAAAACCCGTAGCACAAAAATACTTTGGAACGGACATACACAAATGGAATGTGATGCTGTCCATAGTTTAATTGAAAGAAACTAAAAATCGGGAAATTACATTACCTTATGATTATGTGTGTAGTGGTAGCCCGAGCGCTGATAATCACGACCAATGAAACATAATTTTATTCTCAAGTAATACACTATACTTTTTCCACGACCAGTATGTAGTATCTAAGTTTTATCAAAATTTAATTTAAGATTTAACTGTCAATTTGGCAATTAAAAAAAATATAGCTGTTTTCATGACAACCAAACATTTTTTTATTCTCAATAATGAACAATAATTATCAAGTTTACCTTTTTTATTTTAAGTGTAGACGTCGTTTGAACAGATTTTCAGGTTAGATAAATAAACGAGCAACCAATCAGCTTTTGCAACTACATTCAGTCAATTGGGGTATATATCGATGGCCTAGGCGCAATACCAAGTATCAAATAATTTTGCCGAAAATGAAGTTATTATGTTTTTTGATATTAAGTGAACATTGCGCGCCATCTATTAGAAGCTCAGCGTAATATCTTGCAAAACAAACGCGGCAAATCGAAATTTGCAATAACACGTATCAACTGGAGTCAGTAACCCAGTGGAAATAGTACGTATCATCAGTGTTTATATGACAAGCAGGATGGATGATTTTTGCACTCGCCATTTTTTGTGTTTTTGTGAAAATTAAAGGTACCGTCAAACGGGGTAAAGTCAATCATGCGGGGCAAAGTCGATCAAGCACACCCTCTCCCGAAAATAGTGCGTAAAACTTAATGGTTGCATTGTAACCTATTTAGCAGTTGCTCATTAGCTCGTCGTGGGTTCAGTTAGAGTTTAGTCGTGGTTGAGTGCGGAGTGATTAGTGATACATAAGGTAAGTACGTGTAGGAAGACGTGTTTATAAAACGTTGAAAATTGAAACATGCGAAAACGATTGATTCCACAGCTAACAGCTTGCGCCATGGAAAGGAATTAGTAAATATACGGGAAATAATAGTTATTTATGAATGTAAATAAACAAAATATCACTATAATATAATTTTTCCAAGTCTCTACTGGCAGTTTTTGAAAAATCGATTTTTGAGGGGTAATTTCGATCATTTTCAGTTTTAGAAATACCTTTGCTTTACTCTTTAGTTTTTATTCCTGTTTAGTGAGTTAGTCATTTTATGTTTATATTAATTCTGTTTATTTATTTTAAGATGCCCCGACACTACCAAAAAGTTTGGATCCCGAGGGAAAAAATTATGATGAAATATATCTTCAGAGGGCAGCGGCGGCAATAAAACAAAAAAAAATGTCAATGAGGGCTGCTGCTGAGCAATTTGCCGTCCCTTACTCGACCCTCAATGACCATTATCACGGACGACATCAGCTTAAGTATGGTAGACCGTCCGCTCTAGATGTGAACGAAGAAAAATGTTGGCTGAAGGCCTGCAACTTTGCGCTGATTGGGGATTTCCTTAAAGCCCGTCGACATTAAACATATTGTTAAACAATATCTAACAAAGCGTGGAGTGACAGAGCCACGGTTTGTTGAGAACTTACCTGGAACAGACTGGTTCAATGGTTTCATGAGGCGAAATCCCAACCTTAGCATAAAACTTGCAGAAAATACAAAACGGGTTAGAGCAGCGTTAAGCTACGAGTTAGTGGAAGAATATTTTATAAATTTAAAAGATGTCGTTAAGGATATTCCAGCTTCTCACATTATTAATTACGACGAAACAAATTTCGTAGATGACCCTGGAGCTGTGAAAGTTGTCTTAAAAGGGCACCAAACATGCACATAGGGCCATAGATAGTACAAAAACTAGCACTACGGTCATGTTTGCGATAGCAGGAGACGGTACAATGCTTCCTCCATACATTGTCTATAAGGCCAAACATTCGTATGTGGGATGGACTGAAGGAGGTATAGAAGGGGCCAGATACAATCGCACTCTCAGCGGATGGTTTGATTCTACCATCTTTGAAGACTGGTTCTATTCTATTGCTTTGCCGCATTTTAAAAACTTGATGGAGATAAAGTTCTAATTGGAGATAATTTAAGTAGCCACGTCACTTTGAGTGTAATACAGGAATGCGAAAACAATAATATTAGGTTTGTCCTGCTGCCACCCAACTCGACACACCTTCTGCAACCTTTGATGTTGCGTACTTCCGACCTCTTAAGGCGGCATGGAAAAAGTATTAGAAACATGGAAGTTAAGAAGTAGAGGAGTGCTTCCCAAAACTTTATTTCCAAAGCTTCTTAAGGAGGCCGTGGAGTCTGTTGGTCTCAAATCTCAACTCAACTCTATTGCAGGGTTCAAGGCATGTGGCATCGTTCCATTCAATCCGGATGCTGTACTAAAGAAAATTCCACGTAAAACAGTTGACGACACACTTGAAACATCATGGACAAATGCTATAGTAGATCATCTTGAACAACTTCGGACGGGTCCAACGAAGAATGTAAAAGAGGAAAAAAAACTGAAGGTTTCAGCAGGAAAGAGCATAGGGACATCGGATCTGTTAATAGCTGAATCCACAACTACAGCACAAAACAAAACGAAAGGACATAGACCAGGAGCAAATGATAGCGAATCAGAAGAAGGACTTGGACAAGATAAAAATAAAAATATAAGTGAGATTGAGTCAGAAAAAGAATCGGATTTAGAGGTTGCGGAATCAGAGAAGTCATTCACAGAAGAATACGAAATAGGAGAACCCTCTACCTAAGTGAAAGCTTGGCAGAAGAGCAAAATTCTCGAGTTTTTATCGTAAATGACTACGTATTAGTAACATTTAAAACCAACAAAAGAGACAGACATTTTATTGCCAAGATTGAAACTATCTCAAACGAAGAACTGACTGTTAATACAATGCGCAAGAAGGAGTCAAATAAAGATGTGTTTTTGTGTATCCACAAATTCCAGACTTATCAATAATTATGTTTGAGCAGATTAAAAGAAAAATCAACAAAAGGACAAAGCGTGGAAGGCACACCTTTCATCTGCGCGAAGAAGAAGAAGTTCTTGTGGAGTAAATAGTTGTGTTTTTTTTGTGCAGCTAAGAATTTTATATTTTATTTGTTGTATTTTATTTATGTAAGAGAACTGATCTAGATAGCTACGTAAAGAATATGTTTTCTATTATTTTTAGTTGTTTTGTGATATTTTTTAGTTATAGCAACTTATGGCTGTAAAAGACTAAATAAAGAAGCATTTTTACTTTTTGATGGTTTTATTAACCCAAATTTAAAAAAGATTTGGTGACTTTTTTTTAATGATTGTTGATCGACTTTGCCCTTTGGCAGGGTAAAGTCAATTTTTCTATGGTTAAATAGGTGATCGACTTTACCCCGATATCGGGGTAAAGTCGATCACCCTTTAACGAAAAATAAAAATTAAATGGGAAAACTTAGAAAAATAATAATAGGTTCATCAAATGGCTTAATATTTAAGGTATCTTCATTTTCAATGCCATTTAAAAAATTAAATCGTTTAGGTGCTATGCTAAAAACCTTCATTTTTGATCGACTTTACCCCGTTTGACGGTAAGTTTCTATTTTTTTTTATGTAAAACATGTAACCCAGTGGAAATAGTACGTATCATCAGTGTTTATATGACAAGCAGGATGGATGATTTTTGCTCTCGCCATTTTTTGTGTTTTTGTGAAAATTAAAGGTAAGTTTCTATTTTTTTTTTTCTGTAAAACATAGTAGGATGGTTTCTTCTATTTATCTAATTAATTATTTTATTTAATATCAAAATAAAACTAGTTAAAGTTATGATTAAAAGTTCATTTGTTGATACGAGGTATTACAAATTTGCTCATATTTATGTTACGATGCTATTTCAAACGGCAATTTAAAAAAATATATAATACTTTGTAACGTTTTATTTCCAAAAGTACCTCGTAGTAGACAACTTATATTGCGTGTATGCGAATGTTGATGTGTGCGAAACACTTTAGTTTAAATTGTTATAGTTTTGTGTTGAATGTTTGATCTTCGTGTAATTCCGCTGAAAGTATTGGTAGCGTGTAAAAGAGCGCGAAGTTTTTCTATACAGGATTGTTTTAAATAGATAATATTTTCGTGTATGATCGAGTTTTGTAGAATTTTTCAAGTTTTTGAGGCATTTTTGTGTTAGCCATATTTCTTTTCGGTGTACGTTCGTATGGTGAATTACTATAAAAATTGGCATAATTATGAATGCTCAGTTTGCAAAGAACTGGATTATTGTTTTATAGTATGATAATGGATATGAGTGATAAGTTGGAGTTTTTGATTTATTATTAAAAATTGGAAATCCCATATTCAAACGGCGTATGTCGGATTATAAAACCAATCGAACGTGTGCTTGTAAATTACTTTGAAGCCGCCCAATATCTGAAGGTTTGTTATTTCTTCTATTCGTTAATTGTTGTTTTTGTCTTTGATAATTGTTGAGTAGTATTAGAGTCTACTGGGTTTATTTTATTTTAGGCTTCACTCATTCATTCGTTCATTTATTCGCCCACTGATTGAATGATTAATTAAGCATTAGTGACATCTTAATTTATTAAACTTCTGGGGTAGTACCTTTTGAGTAAGATAATCGAAGACGTAGCGGTGATAACGTATAACAATTGTATGCGGAAAATACGTACGGAAATACGCACCTGGCTCGACTGGAGTGATAACGGACGCATCTGGACAACTACGGTGGCTGCCTGATTACAATCAAACAGCTAAGTACCTACCTTTTAATTGTAATTAACAATTTATCTGGTTGTGAAAATTTAATTCGATTTTGTGTGAATGCGCTGGTGCGATACGGTTATCAAGTTACGAATTATCTATCTTTGAATTTTAAAGCGAACATTTATTTTCGATTTTATGCAAATACGTGGGTGCGCATAATTATTACGATTATAAGAAAAATTTTTTGTTTAATTTGTGTATTTGCAACTGCAATAATAATCACAAATAACTTTAATTTTATTAATATTAGAAATTATTTATTTTAAGGGGAATCGTAAGCTTACCATACCCAACAATCAATTATTTAGTTGTTTAGTAAATCTGATGTGTATAGGCGATAAGGTTTCATACCAAATTACTTGTTTGTTTTTATTTTCTATGTGTTTATTTCCGAATGGTATTATAGTAAATATTTATGCAGTACTTAGCTCTTTTGATCAGTAAGATCTGCGGATTCTTAGTTGCCGCAAGGTTCCACCACGTGATTTAAAACCAAATATTTAAACTAAGTGGCGCTCTATTATTTATTAACCCCCGTCTCCACTGAGCCAGGCGTGGATCGATTTCGTGGTGTGAGCATCAATTTCAAAATTCATTCGGATCAATCAGAGGTTGAGTAAGTGAAACTGTGTCATTTGGTAAATTTCAACCCGAGGCAATAAAGCAACAACAACGAATATATATAAATAGGTATATATATCTAAAATAGAGTTACAGTTATGATGTTATTGTCGCACTATCTCTATATTATTATGTTTTTTGTATATTTTATGCCGATACGAAAAGCCGAAAAATGTTTTCCCTATTCCGTGTCTATTAGAGCTAAAAAGTATTTGGGGATAAATTTGGCGGTTATTTCAAAATTCACAACTTCTTTACAAAAAACTCTATCAGAGGCAATTTTGCAGTTTTTCACAATTCCCTAGTACTTATTGAAAACGTATTGTATGGGAGAATTTTTTAAATATTTGCAAAAAATATTAACACAAAGATTTACCACTTACGACTTTAAACCGCTATGAACTAAGAAAACCACAGACGATATTTTTACCATTTTATTGGTAAGTAAGATTTACCTTTGTCTTCAAAATTTTGCTAATAAAAACTTTTTTGTTCAGTCTTCCACCATGACATCCAGAGGCAAACGTTTGGTTCTGCTAGCAAAAGAAAACATACAATTTCGTAAGGATGATACAGTTTTAGACAATTTTAATATCCAAAGCTCTTCATCAGGTTTAATAAAAGACAACAAGAGTTGCATTACAGAAGAAACCAATACAATTCGAGGTAATGACATTCTTCAACGTGCACTGGAAAGCAGTTTTCTTTTCGAAAATAAAGAAAATATTGTCGATATTTTGCCACAAGATATTCATGAAACGACTTATAAGTAGTTACATGTTTTGGAGAATGCTCAGTCTTGTCTTGTAGAAAAAAACATAGAAATAATTTTTGAAGAGCCTGTTGAGAAAGAAAATGATGCTCAATCAAATGAAGAAGATATCCCGCATGATCCAGACTTCGTCCCTGGTGAAGAACACTTCAGTTCAGACTCAGAATTTGAAGAAGAAGGCGCTAGTGAACGGCAAAAAGTTGTTCTGCCCAACGAAGTGGAACTAGAAGAAGAGACAGGTTTCATTGATCGGCAAGAAGGCAGGCACAACAATGAAGGCGATGTGGAAATGCATGAAAATGATCAAGAAAAGAAACGTCGAAGAAAACCTGATAAAGACGAATGGCCTAGAGCAAAAACAAGAATCAGGAGGATGGCTGGAGAAGAGTACATAGGCTATACCAGAAACAGACAAGGCAAAATTTTTCATAACAAGCTAAGATCAGCTAGAGTAATGGGACCAACTTGTAGATCTTCTAAGTGTTTAAAATATAAGAACAGATTTTGCCGCTCGATATCTGAAGAAGAACGAAACCAAATTTTTTCCAGTTTTGGAAACAAATGAACTGGGACCAGCGAAAGATATATGTAGTTGGGCTTATCAAGATGAAATCTACCGAAAGAAAGTATGTAGAAAATTCCAGACGCAGTATAACTTTCGACTATTTCTTACAAGTTGGTGCAGAAAAAACAAGTTTGTAAAAAATGTTCCTTTCTACATTAGGCGTGAATGAAGCGATGGTGTCTAGCTGGTGTAAGCAAAATGAAAATGGTATCATTCCGGCAGCCGACGTTTCCAAAAGGACTAGGAAAGTCTTAAAAGATGCTCCCCGACCTAAAACAGAAAAGGAGATCGGACAAGAGGACCAATCAAATTATTTAAAAACATTTTTGGCAGAACTACCTAAAATGCCTGCACATTACTGCAGAAAAGATTCTTCCAAACAATATCTAGAATACAATTTTGAGTCAAAGGCTACCTTGTATAAACTATATCAAGAAAAGTGTCTAGAAGATAAAAAGAAGTCTTTAAGTTATTGGTACTTTTCTGAGTTATTTGAGGATCTTAATTTAGCATTGTATACTCCAAAAAAGGATCAGTGCAATACCTGTGTGGCTTATAGAGCGGGAAATATTGATACAACAGAGTATAATACTCACATTACCCTTAAAGAGCAAGCAAGGCAGGCAAAAGATATCGATAAAGACAAAGCCAAGGAAGGTAGGTGCCATGTATTTGTTATGGATGTGCAAGCAGTGAAAATGTGCCCTGTAAACAACGCTAATAAGTTTTATTTTAAAACTAGATTAAAGGTTCACAATTTTACTGTATATAATTTGAAAACCCATGAATGTTGGAACTATTGGTGGAGTGAGGTTGAGGGAGATCTATGTTCCTCTGTGTTTGCCACAATTAGTATTGCGAAGATGATTTGCCAGTGATATTGTGGAGCGATGGCTGCGGCTACCAGAATCGCAATGTGGTACTCTCGAATGCACTGCTACAATATGCCGTTAAAAACAAAAACCCGTAGCACAAAAATACTTGGAACCCGGACATACACAAATGGAATGTGATGCTGTCCATAGTTTAATTGAAAGAAACTAAAAAATCGGGAAATTACATTACCTTATGATTATGTTACTAAAACCCGTGAAGCAAGACAAAACCGACTCTCTTAAATGCAGAAATTTTGACGCATGAAATATTTAAAAATTATGATAATAAAGATCTTATGAGGTACAGAAGTATAAGACCTGGACGTTGTACAAATGACCCCACTGTCAATAACCTGAGAGAACTGCATTATTTTCCTGAAGGCACTATAGGATATAAGATTAATTTTTCCGAACAAATTCGAGATTTACCACAAAGATCCAAGGAAATAGATAATTCTAGCTACGTACTTGAAGGCTTGTTCCCAGACCAACTAAAAATATCTGCCCAAAAATTTTCTCACCTACAAGACATAAAATCTACACTTGCACCAGAATTTCATGGATTTTACGACTCTTTACAATTTAATAAAGACTAATTATTATTAGAATATGTTAGAAGTTTTTCAGTTACCAAAGGTGTTACATTTGTACCTAATTAGATTAAGGTTTACTCTTTAATGTTATTTTTTTTAGTGCCATTTTTTATTAGAAAATGTAAAATATCTTAGATTTTAACTAAAAGTGGTTTATGTTTTATTTGGACGTTACTTATTATTCATAATGTTTTCTTGTTCCTATAAAAAGTTCTAATAAAATTTTTTAATTTTGGTACTATATTAAATTTTGTGTATTTTGGTCAAATACCACTTATCAACATCTGGTTCAACAGGCAATACCACGTATCAAACCGCATTGCCAGAAAAATAATTTTAAAACATTTTTAGGATATTGTTGTGTAAAATCTACAATTAAATTTAGCCCAACAAAGAAATAATACACTTTTGTTTCCTGCCTCAAAATGTTGATACGTGGTATTGCGCCTAGGCCATCGATATACCGTTACTAGTAACAAAATGATTTTCTGCAGACGTTCAGATATGACAAATTTTCTCTAGTGGTTTATGACTACGAAATGTAAAGTTTTCATAGTGGTCGTGGAAAAATAGTTTTCTTTATCAATACATTCTGTATCTATTACATCTAATATAGACATCCCTTTTTCTATCCATCGTGTCCTATTATGTTCTTCTCCGGTGACACCGCATTAGTTACTTTTCTTCTCTTTCCCTTCCTATGATCTCTATCGTACTATTATTCGTAAGACATCTCTTGTATCTCTTGGTATTTCTTTACGTTTTTCCTTATGTATTTTCTTTTTTTAATTTTGTTTACATTAGTCATGTTATTGTTCTATTTTCTTCATTGCAACTTGCACCGCATTCTGCAGTTATGCTTCAGATTTTATCTTTCTTTATTATGTCCAATATAGTCCTCCCTTCTTTCTGTCCATCGTGTCATATTTTGTTAATCATACTAGTGACTCGACCTTTATTAATATAAAGTTGCCGTTGCATTAGTGCTCGCCCTTCTTCCTCATAATCTCTGTATTAAACCATTTTACCTGTTGCCTGTGATAAAAATACCCTACTTCATTGCCGTCTATTTTGTTTTTATGTTAACAAGGGCAGGACAAACTTCTATAGTTCTAAGTGTTTAGGAACCTTTTTATTTCACAGTAGGTATATGTCCTAGTTTGCCAAACCCTGTCTCTCCCAGTCTTCTCCTTTTCATCTCAATTTTTATTTGTTTTCCATTTATTATTATCTACTTTTATTCATCTTAATTTTTATCCCAATCCTAATGTTTTTTTGAATGCCTGTCTTATCTGTACACATGCTAAATAAAGTTACAAGTATTTCAATTTGGGTATATATAATCCTCCGTGCGTTTAACCATTTTGGTTAACATTTTTTTGGAATTGAGTTAAGGAGGTGAATTTTTCTATGCGTGATATATCAAGTAGTAACTTTCTGTAATTTTCATCATTTCTCTCTATTCTTATTCTATTATGTTGTTTATATCTTTTTCATTGTTCTATAATTATTTGTTATATATTTTCTGATCTACACAAATATGTAGTTTCTCTTCTAACTGGTTTTACTGTTATGTTATTTTTTGTGCTGATGTTTATTTGTACTGTTGATGATTTCTTCTTGTTTTATTTATGTATTTCTTCAACTTATATTTGTATTTTTCCTTATTTTCTTGCAATAATTCTGTATGATTGTTTCTTAGTTGTAGGCTAATGAATCGTTGTACCAGGTTTAGTATAAAAGTATAGAAGATTTCATTTTTGGTCTTCCTATTAGGGCTTATCCAGATTCATTGCATTAGTGCTATTATCTAATGAATGTATTCATCACGTGTACTTCTCTAGTAGTACACCTTGTGCGGAGTTTTTCTCACATAATTCTCATTTTCTTCTTGTTACTAATCCACTTTAGTGTTTAGATCTCCATATATAGTCGTAATTGCGAGAGGTGTTTTATGATTCATTGCATCTATCTTTATTTAACACCAACAAATAAATGAAATAAGCATACACATTTCAATTAGTTATTGGTGTTAAAGAAAGATAAGACACGTCTCGCAATTATCATTATACAATTTGGTGAATTTTGTTTTTTTGTTGCCCTTTGTCTATGCTTTCGAATAGTAGTTCACTTCCTCATCGTTATGCGCGGATGTTCATTCAAGTTTTATCTTATTGTTCTTATTGTTACTGTAGAGTGTTAAAAGATAGTGAAACATGTAACTCGGCCTGAGATAAATATTTGAATCGGATAGATTAAGAACAGTAGTGCGAGTTTACTTTTTGCAAAGTAAACAAGCAATCATAAAGTATGTTTTAGTTTAGAAACGTCTAAAAACTACATTAAAACTTCTGTGCACAACCTGAATCTGTCAGAAGCAAAGAAACACGTTTTCTAAATTTTTTCAAAAGTCAAACATTTGGACATACTAGATGGATTAAAAAGAAATCGCAAAGTTGTTAAGTTTAATAGAAACGAGGACGCAATTTGGTCAAACACACCCCCAGACTTCGACCAGTGGCCGCTGAGGAACGATCACAACGAAAAACAGAGAAACATGATGGGAATATTTCATGATTATAAGTTGAGTCAGTAAGCCATGTTTCCGAGATCGCATAGATGTGAAAATCATTCGAATAAACAGAGTTCAGAAAGGCAGTAGTCTTAGTTCTAAGACCCCTCACATTCTGGTAGAAGATCTTAATATTCGAAGACTTACCGACATAGAAAGGGCCCGCATCTTGACAGGTAGTTGCTAGCTAGTAACCCAGGATGTCAACTCTAAGTAGGGTCATTTTCTTTTTATAGACTGTGTAGTTTTGATCCCACGCAGCATGACCAACGTCAATATCAGGTACAACACCCATCATACCGCAGCAATTCACACATTTTAGGCTGGAGGAAGTACATGCCTTCAGATTATGTTCTCTAGCACACTTAGGGCAGATGGTCTTACTTTTACATTTGCCAGCGGTATGGTGAAAACCATTACAGTTGTATCAGCGGGTAATGGCAAGTGCATCAAACACGAGACAATTATCGTACCCCACAAGAATTCTACTACTCTTCAGCGCCCGATGGTATGTCTCAACACCGACTTGGAGAACCACCGTTAAAGCATTCTGACGACCCTTTGTGTTCTCAACTGAAATAACACTAACATCAGAATCAGAAAATATGTCTTTGTTCTGTGTTATCACAAATTTTAACAATATATCACCAGCATGCCTCTCTGTAATACCAACCAGTCTTAGACGGGGATGTAGCTTGGCCGCATCTCTGATATCGTATTGAACTGCTAGATTTTTTCTTTTGCCAACTTCTTCAGCTTGTCGGATTCAGCGGATTCCATAAGATAACGTACGAATCAGAAGGTAGAGAACAAAAGAACATAACATACATTAGAACCATGTGATACGCAACCCAAGACTTGAAAGTAATAAGGAGAGCAGAACTCAGTACAGATCACCCACTACTAATAACATACTAACCTGAAACCACCTCCCAAAGAAACAACAACAATACATGAAAAGCTGAAATACAAGAGCTAGAAAAACAAGAAAAAAAAAGAGCAGAATAAAAAAGAACTAGATAGAAAACTAAGAAAGCTAGAACAGCATGAAGCAAACATAGAAAGACAACGGAGTCTGAACGAGAGATGAAATTGTTCAAAGACAACATAATATGGACAGCAGAGAAAGTATGTGAAAATAAAAAACAATTAAAATCAGCCCAAATCAAAAAAGAATCAGATGGTGGAAGGACGAGATAAAGAATAAGAGAAAGGATAAAAAGGAGACTTGGATTAAGTTCAAGAGAACAAAACAGCTGCAGACAATGAATTACACCACCAGAAAATACAAAAAAGAAAAGAAAATTAAAAGAACAAAACTTGAATCATTGGAAAAATTCTGGGAAAAGCTAAACGAAAACTATACGGATTATCAGAAACAGTTTTGGAATGTAGTCAAGAACTTAAAAGGGACTAGCGCAAAGAAAATACCAGTGGGGAGAGCTACAAACAACTAGCAAAACATTTTAAAAACATGGAGGGACCACTACGCGAAAAAATTTAAAGAAAGAAAAGACACAATAAAACCAGAGAGGAAATGGTGTAGAAATAAGTGTAGAAGAAGTGCGAAAAGCCACAAAAGAAAGAAAATTTGCAGGAGACGACAATATACCACCATATTAAAAAAAGAGGGAATGGCTAATAAAAAGCTTGAAAAACAGAAAAAATACCCCAAGAGTTGGAAAGGAACATAATTGAGACCATACACACAAACAGGGAAAAAACCAGCTGCTAAAATTATACGGCAATTGGCTGAGCGCCAGAAAGGGCTACGACCAGATAGAGCAAGGTCAAAGAAGAGCAAACAGCATTTTGGCCAAACAGGAAAAACACAGGACCACATATATTCGGTCAGGGCCATAATAGAGAAAAACATAGATACATACCTAGCTTTCCTAGACCTAAAAGCAGCGTTTGACTTACTGTCAAGACAACATATATGGAAGACACTAACTGATTTAGGGACATAGGGCCAAGCCCAAAACTGCAAAGAACAATTAAAAGTATATATATAACAAAGTACCTAACGGGATTAATAAGACTGAACGGAAAGACATCAACAGAGTTTAGAATTAAAAGGGGACAGAACAGGGCGACAGCCTAAGCCAGCTTCTCTTCGTAACCGACATTGACACAATAATAAAACAAACCAAAAATCAAACCAGACGAACTAGACTGGGGTACCAAATATATATGAGAAACCTAACATAAGCGGACGACATAGTATTAATATCAAGCAAAGTAAATGTCCAATAAAGAAATATCCAAATATGGAAAAACTTCTACAAGAGAAGGACATAAACAGAAACAAAACAACATCCTACACGTCACAAAAAAACAAAATGAAAAAAATAAAACGTAAGAATAGATGGACAACCACTAAAAGTAGTAGAAAAATACGAATACCTGGATATAATCATCAACAAAGATGAAAAAATAGACCAAGATATGCGAAACAAGACACAAAACTAAACCAGATAAATAACACTCTGGAAGTTAAAAAAGAACTGAGTACTAAAACAAAACTAGAATTATAAAAAACCATCTATACACCAACACTCAACTGTAGTTAAGAAACATGGACAATGCTAGACAAACACAAATCAAAAGTTAAAGCAGCAGAGATGAAGTACCTTCGTAAAATAATAGGAAAAACCACAAAAGGTAGGGTACGAAATAGAAGCATCAGAGAAGAATTAAGCGTAAAGCCCCTTGTAGAGAAAATAGAAGAAAACCAACTGAGCTGGTATTGGTCAGCTAATCCGCATGAAGGAAGAAAGAATACCGAAGAAAATGTTCAATTTAAGATCAGAAGGAAAGAGACATCGAGGAAGACCAAAAGCCCAATGGGAAGAAACAATACAAGAAATATCTAAGAAAAGAGGAAAAACAATCATACTTAATATGGCAAAGGAAAAGGACACCTACAAGAGATGTATTAAACACCCAACACCGTGAGGTACAAATGGGGACAAAGAGAAAGAAGAAGAAGTCGTGTGGTGGTACTTCTCTGAATTTGTGAAGATTTCATCACTCCCAATACGGCGTCATAATATATTGAATACCAGATTACGAAATTCCCACAACAGCAGATGCTTGTCGAATACTTGGCCTTTGATTCACTTTCTTACTGGCCTGTTGTGACGATCCTGTCTTGTTCAAGTTGGAACTGAAATTTTATTTATTTTTCAGTACCATTTCCAAAAATTTGTTTGAGTAATTTATGTGAAAATTGTTAACTGTTTTAACAAACCACTTAACAAAACTCGTAGAAGTCGGTTGACGTTTAAATCCATAGCCATCTTCATGGAGTTGTAAATAATTGAAACACATGTTAAGAGGATCGGTGGCTAATAAAAAACATAAGTGCAACCGGGCGGTGAGAAGTTAAGCTGGAAGTGACTTTGAGTTATTTTGTAATTAATCAGACGGAAAACAGTACGAACGTTTATTGCATTGAGAGAGATTATTATTGTTTTGTAATTATTGATGTTTCCAATAAATCAGATCAATTCAAAGAACCTGTGATAAGAGAACTAAAAAAATGCCTTTTCTGTACAATTAATTCATATAATGTAAATGAAAGTACCTAAGTTCGAAAATAAAAACCACTTCACACATTTCCAAAATGAAATTGGTAAAGGAGTGCTTACCCTTTGTGATGTTAGATAATGAAAGTTTCTCTGAATTTTTGAATATCATATCGTCTTCCCATTAACCTAATTGTCACGTAGTTTACTTGTATCATGATAACCAAGGAAACTATTTTGTTAGAGCATTTTGTTTTATCCAAACCTATATTACATAGTCAATTGAAATATCGATACAAGTAGTCACCTATAAGCTTCCAAAGAAACAATAGACTCCTTAATGTCTATTAAGATTTTTGAAGGGGTGGGTATCTCTGCTCGAGGGATGATTATCATTGTGTTTTAGTTTGACTAAATTGTGCCCACATTCCTATTAAATTCTTATTTCAAAGTTATATACTATCTTAAATTATTTAGTGAGTAATAATAAAATAAAAGAAAATATTTGTTTCTCTTTAATATGTAATTCACTACTTTTTATTTATAATTCAAAACTTTCACTCATGTGAGATCTAAAATTTAAAAAAAATTTGTTTTTTTGACCAAATCTTAAAAATAGTGAAACAAACTTATTACCGAAAATTGAATTAAAGGCTTACCTCTATAAGTCACACAGCATTGGGACCTAAAAAATAAAATGGATTTAGAAAATATTCAAAGAGAACGCCCCTGAATATGCACGCATTTGCATAATACATATAGGTAAGTAGAACTGTTGTACTAAACTCACAGACGCAAGTTTATCTTAGAAATACGCATCTACAGATTATGTAAATTGTTATCTCACGTAGAATAAATTGTTTGACATATACTAGGATTAACTTGAAATTAGATAGCATTATGCGAGAATCTTTTATGATTGTCATGCATGCATCTTTAAATAAGTTAACTACTCATGCATCATGTGTCTGGTTTAAACAGTCAAAAAACCACTTAGTCTTCAGTTACATTAACTACAATTAAAGATTTATGCGAAACTAAATTAAATCATCCTTGGTAATGCATTTTGCATGTCTGTAATTACCGAGTTAGCAAACATTCCAATCAAGTGCGGACGAGTAACTTAAATTAAATAACATGTCGAATGACTTAATGAAAACCGAAAACAGTAACTTGTAAATATAAAAGGAGTTTCGTGGTGTCTTAATTATTTTTTAGTCATCAACTGATATTCAGAAACCAATTTGGATAATTAAAAACTCCACCCACGGATAGTTATAAATTTTAAGAAAGGTTATAAATAATATTGGTAAATTAAGTAATTATTTATAACGAGCGACTCTGATTAAAAATTATTACGAGTTTCAATTTAAAAAAAGCTGTATATTATGTTTTAATATTGTTTTAATTAATAATCGCATTAATTAAAATTAATTATTGATTTTGAGTTTAGATTCTTAAAATTTATGTTATAAATGTTATCATTACTTTTCAAAGTTAAGTTTCACTCAAGTCCACTAAGTACAATTTTTCTAGAATTTTAACGGTGTAACACTTTAAATACTTGCAATAAAAAATTGTTTTCTCAAATATTGATTGAAGCGTAATTGTAAGAATATCTATTTAGAAAAATATCATAGTATTTTTCTCATTAATTGAATTTTTATGCTAAAAATATGTATCATAGGCGAGAAAATACTGATGATTAAATGTTGAAAACTATAACTGCATCGGTATCTCCAAATTGCGAACTAAATGAAACTTTTCAGGATCGGGGCATGTTGTGTGATGTGATAGAGCTATTTTCGAAAAAAACAATGATTAAGATTAAAAGGGCCGAATTCAGAGAGTTTCCTAATTCTCCACTCATACTTATACCCTACTTATTTTATCCTAACCTAACTGAACGGTATTCAGAAACAAATAAAGTGCAACAAAAGACTAAAATGTTCCCAACTAATGAGTGGAAGAAGGAGATTTGAGTTAAGTATGGACCCTTTCAAATGTCCCTAACCAAAGACAGTAAGATTAGCTAAATTATATTGAAATTTCCGTTTTAATTGTTTAATAAATTTTTGTAACCAATCATTCCCCAAACAACATTTTTGACATATTCCATAGTCAAACATAACTCAATTTAGTTACTTATTTTTCATCGTTTCTGTATACCAAAAGTTAGGATGAGGTGAACTCTCGCTAACTTTTGAGTCGAGTATAAGTGATTAAGCCCTTGAGTGTGAGTGGAGAATTAGGAAGCTTTCTGAATTCGGTCCTAAGACGGATTTCTGTATATTGTTTTGGAAATACATACACCGTGTCTTCACCATCTCATTCTATCTCAAGTAAGTTAATTTTCAATAGCGATAGTCAAATTATTTCCCAAATTATGAAAACAAAACCAAAATGATTGCCAATATAGGTCTAAGTAGAAACTAAACATCAGTAAATTTGTAGGTAAACTGTTGTTTGCAAGCACTCGATAAGAAAAAATACTAAAGACCAAAAATCTTAACTACGTTGAAACTATTTAAAGTTTAACTGTGAAAATAAATCGCCGTCTAACATATTTTGGTAGATGACAGCATTATAACTTTTTTTGGTAAATTTATATTACCTCTATTAATTCGTAACTGTAACTATAAAAAAAACGATTAAAATTTATATAATAAATAGTTTGCATTTAATACGGTTTTTCGAATTGCAGGTATAGTTTACTTGAAAATAAAATTTAAGGAATTTAGTAGAATATGTAGTTCTGCTAATGTTATTGAAAGGATTCTTTGATGCGCCGACATTGACCGACAATCCTTTATTGAATTGACTGATTTGAATTTTCGTTACAGTAATTAAATATTTATTTGGCTTCATCTAAATACATTCTGAGTATTATTAAGGCGTCCAAAGAAAAATGCAGCTAGTCTGAAAAAAATTATTTATCTTTACCAAGAAATGTTATTTTGTCTCTTTAATTAATTAAGTCAACTTAGGTTTTAGTCTAATCTATTTTATCTGACTATATCCGTAATGTGTAGTACCTATTAAAAATAATTTTGAAGTATGTAATAAGTATGTCAAATTGTTACGTTTTTAAAGAAAACTTAACCAGGTATTTACAATTCCTTATTATACAGGGTGGTCCAAAAATAGGTCTCAAACTATACTACGCTACTAAGCATAAAAAGTTATGCAAATTTTTCTTATAAACTTTAGTTCAGTGACTTAAGGGCAACATTTTGGGCATATCTTGTAAGATGTAAATGTATTAGGGTATTTTTCTTTTCTTTTGTTCCAGTGATTTAAATCTTAATTGTTAAGTTATTTATTTTATTGTTTGACAATTATTTATGAATAAATTTATATAAGCTTGTTTTTCAATAACAACTTTACCATTATAATTTCTGATGCGGAAAAACAAAAAAATTTCTTTAAAATTTTGTCCGAATAAAGTGCTTATGCCAAAATTCGTACAAGGTGGTCTTAGATTTACATTTTTAAATAATAACTCACAGCTGCCTACCCTAGTACCTAATATTTTATTTAAACACGTCGACACTTGATCATATAGAGAAAAACACCCAGAGCCTCTTAATTATGATTTTCCTGACCCTCCTAAAAACTGAAATTATAAAATGTATTTTCATTTGCACATGGTTCAGCTGGTGAGATTCCTAACTCCTCAACATTTAAAAGATTTGACAAACAATATTTTGAATTTATCTTCTTGTAATCTAATTAAAGCCCTGGTTTCTCTGGGTAAATTAATGCTCAAAGGATGTGTACCAAATAATATTACCCACATTCTTTATGGAGCGTCACTCTGTGCTCTAAATAAAAAGATGGCGGAATCCCTCTGATCGCTGTTGGCTGCACTTTAAGAAGATTAATTGCTAAGATAGTTTGACTTCGCACCATAACCTATTCGCTTTTTTTTCTTAGTTTGGTTTGCCATCAAGTCTGGAACCATCAACATAGTTTAGAAAAGTAATCTTGAAAATAGATTATTTAAACGCTTTCAACATGATATCGAAAAATATTATACTTCTAAAAGTGAAATAATATCTCCCAGAATGTTTTGCCTTTATTGATCACGTTTACCATAATTCTTCATTTCCATCTTGCAAGGACAGCGTAATTTTGTCACAAAGAGGAGTTCAACAAGGAGATCCTCTTGATCCAGCTTTATTCTGTATGGTGATTCATCCTTTAATTTTGAAACCCAAGTCTGAATTTAATTGTTGGTACATTGATGACAGAACCTTGGCTGACATTGAAACAAGTGTTCTCAAATATTTTAAACAAATTATCACCACATCTTCTAATTTTGGCCTATCACTGAATTATAAGAAATAAACATTTACTACACTTGACGAAGATTCCAAAACTGTTTCTCAATTGCATAGACATTTAATGAAATCGTTCGTGCCATTAAAATTACAACCTCAAACGAAAGAATGCATCTTGGTGCTCACTAACTACACGAGGAATTTCAGAAACTCTTGAAAATAAAACTAATTACCAAGAGATTTTTAAATGGTTTAATAGAAATGTGTTGCAATTCCAAAAACGACCTACCGGCTCCGTTGTGCTCCATGTTGACTTGAATTAGACCTATTGACGGTGTATGACTCCTTGATAAGAAACTCAATGGAAAGTATCACCAATCTACTTTTCCTATTGGAATGGGAGGTCTAGGAATTAAAACTGTCACTTCTTTATGTTATTGAGCTTTTCTGAGTTCCGGCTCAGGTGTATCTAGTCTTATGAAAAATGTTCTTAAAGAAGATGTCTTTAATTCTCCTGATGGTGCATTTAATCACGCCCCAACCGCTCATTACAAACCTAGCAACAAATAATTTTGGTAATTTAATTTACTAATCAATTTTTTTGTTTGTTTTTTTTTTTTTGTTCTTTTTTTTTTTTTTTTTTTTTTTTTTTTTCTTTTTTTTTTTTTTTTTTTTTTTTAAGGTTTTTTTGGATCTTTTTTTTTTTTTTTTTTTTTTTTTTTTTTTTTGATTTTTTTTTTAAAAATTTTTAATTTTTTTTTTTTTGTTTTTTCATTAAATTTTTTTTTTTTTTAAAAATTTTATTTTATTTCGTGTGTAGTGTGTATTATTTTTTTTAATTTTAATATATATATATATATATATATATATATATTCACGCGACAGACAAACATTCGATAATTTAATCATATATACATTTCATCACAATCATAAGAAAAAATTGTAGGAGATTGACAAATATTATATATTTTATAAATTCAATGTGAATTGATTGAATTTTAAAAATAATAAATAATTGTATTTAAAAAAAATTATTAAGATAAAATCGAAAAATCAGGGAGTAAATTGTAGCCCTAAATATGAAGTCGAAACAGTTATTATAAATAAATATCAGATTACGCTTTCAAATTTATATTAATCAAATAAATATTGCAAAACTGTAATTGATTAATGGTATATCGTTTAATGGACCTTTTCAATAAAAACATATAGAAGTTATATGCAGTGACATTGCACATATGGGGGTATTGTCAGAGGAGTAACATTTCTTACGTCAAATGTAATGTAAAATTTGACATTGTACCAATGTACCATCAGGGACCTACACTCAAACTTATTTAGGAAGAAAGAACCAACAGTTGGAATACCAACGACATGTTAAACAACAATCAAAAACACACAGAAAACAAAAGTTATATGTGATGCCCTAACTTCTCTAAACCAACTAGTGGAAAGGTTCAATATTAGGAAGATTTCAACTCAAAATACATACACTGGGAACTGGGATCAATTATGAAGAGCCTATGAAATACAATCCAATATATAAATAGTAACTACCACTCAACTGAAAAGGTAACATACTGGCATACCACTAAAAATCCCACCTTTTACAAAAATTTTGTTATGCCTAAGCTCTGATCATTCAGTCGACTAAATAAGAAACAATGTAAAAATACTAGAACCACTGACTCGAATCATCAAAAGAACATCAACCTAATCAATTTTAAAATATGTATGCATTTTTGCAATATTAGGATATTTAAATACTTATAAAATAAAATGGTGAGAACTTGAATTAGTTCTTGAAAAAATGAATTGAGTTGGTACTTGGCGCTTTGAATTCCTTTTGAATATTACTTTATGCACAAGTTCTTAAGTCTAAATCGTATCGTCGACTGAAACATCATCTTTATACAAATTGAATATGTGGAGTTACAGGCTAAATGTTGCGTACAAAATCCAACAGAATGACGGAACAAACTGAAAAGAAAGTTGATAATTTCGTCAGCGGTATTCAACAAAGATATAAATTATACAGTTTAGGCAGACGCTCACTTTTTTAAATGTCGCTTACAAATTAAAAATCCTAA
Organism: Abscondita cerata; assembly: GCA_030710515.1. Classification (NCBI taxonomy): domain Eukaryota; kingdom Metazoa; phylum Arthropoda; class Insecta; order Coleoptera; family Lampyridae; genus Abscondita; species Abscondita cerata. The sequence goes on along the minus strand of JALBCR010000910.1, from coordinate 184,654 downwards.
AAAAGATCAATCACTCTAAGGTCAAAATAATACGTATTTTTTAAAATCAAAATATTTCCAGAAGAATTTATTATTAAGCATTTGAGATCGTATTCCATCCATGAACTTTCCAAACAGATGAATACTAGAATTTTCTAGATCAGGAGCGGTTTGCGGAGGAATGGTCAAAGGAAGGAAATAGCCAAAATATTCATCCAAAATTCCAAAATGCTACCGCACGCTAAGGTAGGTGCATTTTACTAATAAAGAAAAATATACAGGGTGTTAATAAAGAAGTAATCATTATGCACAACAAAAACAAAAAATATTTTACCTTAAGCAACTTCAAACTGAAGAGATAGTTTGTATACTGATAACATTTCAAAATCCTTGATAATGCCAGAATAAACAAAGAGTCAAATTCGTAGATCCAGGTTCTACTTAGGTTGAGTAACAGATGAGGTCCCGGATATTCAATAATATATTGTTAAAACCTGTCACTATGTTAGAAAAAATTCAATTTTGGCTACCAGACCAAAATATTACAAGTCTCACAGATGATACTTAGGTTCTTTTTTCTCGAAAAGTTTACAATAGAGGACAAACAAATATTAGAGAAATTGGTGTAAATTCCGTCCAAAATGTAATGCTAGTTGTAGACTTCTATGTTTAATTTAAGTTCACAATTTTATTGCTTGTATTGTATTAAAGAAGTTTAATCAATCTATTCATTTAACTGGAGTTTTTGTTAAAATTTGAGTCAAAAACCATCAGCTTAAAAGAAATTAATTAAAGAAGAATATACAGGGTGTTAATTAAGTAATTGTACAAACTTTAAAGGGTAAAGCTTTAACTAATTTTAAGATAAAAATTTCATATGAACATGGGTTCGGAACGGCTATGTTTCTGAGATATAAGGCGTCCAAAAAAACTATTTTATTAGATTTTTTGCTTGTATTTTGTTAAGTAACATGGAAATTGGACGAAATTCTAGATAGGTACTGAGAATCTTGATGACGAGAAAGTCAAATATTAACTTAGTTTTTTGTTTAATATTAGAGGGCGCCACATACAGTGTAGTGTTGTTCCTGAATTTAATTAACCATAACTTTTTTGTGTCGCATTGTATGTCAATTTTGACTAAGCAGACCTATTCTCCATTCAATTTCGCATACAAAAAGTTCTCTTAGTATTTGTCCCTAAAAGCAGCCGTTTTGGATAAAAACGGGTTTGAAGTTAAACCTGCGTTGAAATTTTTTGAGTCGAGTTTTTAAAAAATAAGCGTTTTGTTGGTAAAATCCAAATTGGTTGTCTGTAATAACGTCAACGGCTGTTTCTGGGAAGTATAAGTTTTTCTAGGAGTTTGGAAATGTTAGATAGAAGACTTATAGGTCTGTATGAGAAAACATCGTGTGGATGTTTATGAGGTTTGGCTATTAAAATTACTTCTGCCACCTTTAGTTGAATAGGCCAACATTGCAGTCGGAGTATACCGTTAAATATTGAAATGAGGGAGTACAATAGCTTTTCTAAGAAGTTCTTTTAACATTTTTGGTGGTATTTGGTCAGGTCCAGATTACTTTTTGGGATTTAGACGGCCGATTTCTTTTCTAATTTCTGTGGGAATGATTAATTTTAAGTTTTCAGTATTTACCACATGACTTTGAATATCTGCTATCGTTTCTTGTGATGGAACACCATTTGGAAGACTAAACACTCCGGCTAGGTGTTCAGCAAACATGTCGGCCTTTTCTTTGTTACTTCTGGCCCAATTTCTAGGTGTAGAAGTAGCATAGTGGATTGGAGGCTTTTATTGGTATCCATATGGAATTGTCGTAGCACTTTATGTTAGTAATATAAACCTGAAATAATTTATCTTGCGCTTCCTTTACCTTAGCTTTGAGTTTATTACTTAGTTGATTATGTGTGGTTTTGTTTCCTGGTGAATGAATCCGATGCCATTTTACTCTTGCTTGTCTTTTCTCCTTAATCAGCTTTTTTATTTCTAGTGGAATGTTAATGAGGGTTTCTTGATCTTTCAATTCTGGTGTTGCATGTCTTGCTGCTTGTTGTAGGAATGAAGTTAGTTAGAACAATTTTAGTTAGTAACATTTTGGTAAATTAAATCATAAAATAACACATTTAAACACGCTACGAGTTTTCACTAATTCTTTTAAATATAAGTATATAAAATATAAATAATATTTGAAAAATTTCAGAATTTATTATTTAAAAATCTGTTGTAGTGTTGAATATTTTTAGTGTTGCGGTGATTTATTTTCAATAATAGCAATCTGAATTATTATGTAGCGTAAGCATGTATGCAATTACCTTTAATTGCTGAATATTGTTACGGCATAATTAAGAAATATACAATTAATGGTATTTGTGTAAAAAGTAAATTTAATTGCAGCACGTTTTATTAAGGCAGTTCTGTTGACACATTTATAGTGTTTCGACTCAGTAATTAAAGTTCTTAAGACAAAAACTTTTGCGCCGAATAAAGTGTTCACAACTATAAAAGAAAGTACTACATAAAACGATATGTACAATAAAATTATATGAACTGGTTCTAAACCAAAAACGTCCTCGAAAAAAATAATTTTTGTAGTGTATAATACAAAGGTACACAATAAAAAAGTTAATGGTCCGTAAATACTGTAACACGTGTAAAATCGTTTTAAATTATTTTTGTCTTTTCTAGACGGCTACACAATTTACTAATGTTTAAAATCCTTAACCTAATTGCAATTAAAAACGTCAAATCAAAATTTTCAGTATTCGCATTGTTTTCTGATAATGTATCAATATTAAAATACGTGCCACTCCAGCCCCATTATTTAAATTTTAAAAATTTTGATGGCTGTCGAACTCATGACTTTAATTGCAAGAACAAATCGGTTTTCCCGTATAATTATATAATTTTTTTAAAGGTTGCTTACAAAAGATCCGTTTAATTATAACTTTGATACTCTAGAGGTCCAACAATTATACCTAACAATCAAAAATCTCAATTGAACGAGCAATTACACACGTATGACATTATTTGCTTGTTTTTTATGGGTGCGTCTACAATGAAACTTTTACCTATTTAAATACCTACCATGTATTGATATTTTCGATATTAACTATTAACATCCATTTTATAATACTAAACAGGATGTTCAACAAGCATTCTGAATATAAAGAAAGCATTGTAGGAAAAAAACAATGACATGTGAACAAAAACGACTAATAAAAAGTTAAGTATCTTATTAAATTACCGAGAATTTCACGGTTTAATAGTTCACGATATAATCGTCACTTTATATTTTTAATTGTCTGCGGTTTATAAATTGAAGTTCTTTGTGCTAAACATCCTTTTTTGTTAGTATTTTCATTACACAAATACCAACTAATTTTACGTCATCTGCACAATTTCCGTTACTAAAGCGTACAAAATGAAAATTGTTTTGACCATTTGATTTGAATAATGTATTTAACACTGAAGATAATTCCAATGTACAGAATGTAAACAAAATTTCTTATTCATACAGTAAAAAACCAAAAACAGACCGATTATTGCCTTTTTAGTACAATTCCATTTGGTGTAGGTTTAAATTGAATTTATTTACATCCTGCTGTGCATTTAACATTTATAGCTTAATTGCAATTTACAATTATGTTAATCTAAACAACTTTTTTCATAAATATTTGTAAGACACGTGATAATTAAACCAATAAACTTTTAATAAGACTAACAGCATTGCACAAATGTCTTAAATTAAATTAATTCATAATTAGTTTTTAAGTACAAGACTTTGAGTCGTGGTCTATTGAAAAGAAAGATTTGATTACTTTGTGCAATTACGTTATCGAAAATGTCGCTCTTAAAATAAAAATTGTTTAACATTATGTTTCACAACGCACTATGGCAGAGAGTATTTATTTAAATGAGAAAAAATGTACTTATAAACAAATACTGTTACTAATCAACTATACCCACAAAGAAATTACAAACGGTTTATACGCATTACTTCCTTTTAACAATGTTTATTTTTGTTATGAGTTGCAATCGACAAGATTATTTTGCATGATAATGTTATCAGTCATTAATACACGGTTTGTATTAATCACGACCCAATAACAATACCCTTTTACTGCATTTACATCTTATTTTTAACATTTAAGTACTTAGTCTGCTTAATGTTTTATAATCCGACACTACCATTATAGCTTTTGAAACATAAATTACGATATTTTTATTTTTAACCACTGTATTCTATTGATTATGCGTGAATACATTGTATTGCAATGTGCTTGGAATATTTATGGCACAAACCAGAAAGTACTTAATGTTATGGGTCTCAATTTAATGTAAGAAATGTGTGATACGGATTTAATCAATCTTGTAAAGATTTATCGTAACCGTAAGATAACTTAGTTTTGTCAAGAAAAAATTGAATGCAATAAACATGGCTTTAATTGAATAAATATAAACAACTTCTCTCGTTTTTTTTTAAATTTTTGGCTTTCGACGAATTTTAAAAATAAAATTATATGTTGTAGTACTTTATAAGACAAGTTGAATTAAATTTGAAAATATTTCAAAATTTGACTAGGTAAGGTCATGTTTGAGGTCAAAGGTTAAACATATATTCGTAAATATCTCAAAAAGTATTCCATGTACATAGTCGTGTAATATATCAATCGAAAGGTAATTGCAAGCCAATTTCAAAAATCCATTAAAAAATATTTTAACATTTTTGATTTAAAAGCTATTTCACTTTTAAAATTTTTTGAAAATATCAACTTTTTTGTTTCACAACCTATACTAACGTGCAGTATATTAATCAAAAGCCTGTGGAAAGCCAATTCTAAAACTGTTTTCAAAACTGTTTTACTAGAATGGGTTCAAAAGTTATTGCACTTTAAAAGTTTTTTTGAAGATTTCGACTTTTTTGTTTATCAACTTGCATTGCCCAGTAATCAATCAAAAGCTGATTGAAAGACAATTCCAAAACTGCTTTAAAAAATGAGATGACATTACGGGTTCAAAAGTTATTGCAATTTTAAGTTTTTTTATCAAGCTTAATATGGTGTAATGTAATGTAACTTTAGCATTTATGTGTTCTAATCAAACGTAGAATATTTTGTTCTACGCAGTTCTGGTCTCTCTCATTTCTAGTCAACTTTAGTCTTTCTCTTTTCTAGTCAACTTTAGTCTTTCTCTTTTCTAATCAACTCTAGTCTTTCTCTTTTCTAATTGTCATACTGAGCATCCACTGAAAGCCCCCGTTGCAAAAGGATTTACCAGCCTAATTCAGGGATACGGCATTCAAGAAAATCAGATGATTGTTATTATTTAATAAAAATAAGGTTGCAAGCGCATTCAGTTGTTTAAAAATGGAGATGCAAAATAAAAAGAAAAAGACTAGAGTTGACTAGAAAAAGAAAAGGACTAGAGTTGACTAGAAAAGAGAAAGACTAGAGTTGACTGGAGAAGAAAAAGACTAGAGTTGAATAGAAAAGAATAAAACTAAAGTTGACCAGAAATGAGAGAGACCAGAACTGCGTAGAACAAACAATTCTACGTTTCATTAGAACACATAAATACTCGAGTTACATTACATTACACGATCTTAAGGTTGATAAAAATTTTAAAAATGCAATAACTTTTGAACCCGTAATGCAATCTCATTTTTTAAAGCAGTTTTGGAATTGTCTTTCAATCAGCTTTTCACGTTAGTATAGGTTGTGAAACAAATAAGTCGACATTTTCAAAAAATTTTAAACGTGAAATAACTTTTGAACCCTAAATGTTAAAATATTTTTAAATGCATTTTTAAAATTAGCTTGCAATTCCCTTTCGATTGATATATTACACGACTGTGTACATGGAATACTTTTTTGAGATATTTACGAATATATGTTTGACCTTTGACCTCAATCATGATAAATTACCTAATCAAATTTTAAATTTTATTCAAATTTAATTTAACTTGTCTTATAAAGTACTACAACACATAATTTTATTTTTAAAATTCGTCGAAAGCCAAAAATTTAAAAAAACGAGCAAAGTTCTTTCTAGAATTTTATACAATATATGTAGAGGTTTCTAATTTTTTATTGTGTTTTTAGTGTCAAAATTTTAGGATTGTTTTTATATAAATAAATAAATTTAAAGTTACTGATACTTTATATATACAGGGTGTCCCTAAAAAGTCTTTATAAAACTTTACGACGTAGGTTCGAGACCAAAATAAGCGATTTAACAAAAGTTAGCGTAGTGAAAATTTACTTAGTTTCGGTGCAATACCGTCCTGAAGTTGAAATTATGAAATCGTATTTTTGATATAAATTTGGAACAGCTTAATTTTCCGAAAATTGGGAACGTTTATACAGTTTTATAAGCCAGAAAATGTTATATTAAAATTCTGACGAAAATGAATCGATTGGCGGAGAAATTGGGTTTTGTAATAATTAAACATTTGAAATATCTACGACAATGGATAAAGAAGGTTTATTTATCAAATGTGGATTTAGTGACTTATGGGCCACAACGAAAGTACTCTACATAAGATTCATAACGTTTTTCGCAAAAATCGCATTTTATTAATTTATTATTATTGTTGATTTTTTTTTCTTTTTCAAAAATAAACGGCTCAAACGAATTTGATGGTACGCTACGACAAAGAACATAAACAGTTTTGTGACTGGAAAAGGGCAAAAGAAATCAATGACGAAATTATGTTAGCATATTTGTTTGATCTGGTAAGTTGCTTTTAATATTCCTTTGAGGAATCATTACCTATTGGTCCTTTTATAGTCAATGAAACTGTCTAGTTCTTCACTTTGGTCAAAGTTTTCCATAGTCAAAACGATGCTACAATTTCATGAAAACGTGGATGTATCAAGATTTTCTAAATTTCAAGCTTTTCTAAAAAAACCATTCTGTTGGCTATCAACCTAAGCACTCAGCAGAAAAGATGTGGTAAAAGGGGCGCCGGATCAGCAATATCTTTTGGCAAAGGTAATAATTTCAGATGTGTACTTCAATATTTGCTGACAGTATTGTGTTCGTGTCAGATTATTGGTTTAATCAGCATCGCTGGTGGATGCCGCCACGAAGAGATATATAAAATGTCTTTGGATGATATCGAAGAGACTTCTACAGAACTGGTAATCACAATTCCTTTCTCCAAAACGAATAAAAGAAGAGTCTTTCCGGTCATTAATGAAATGGACGGCATAAGGATTTAGGTCACAAGAAATTGTTCGTAGGATATCTTAATGGCAAATGCATTTCATATAGTTGGTAGAGTTCCCAAGAAAATGGCGCAATTTCTAAGATTAGCAAATCGGCGACTTTATTAGCAAACGTGGGGGAGGAACTTTTCGTTCTTAAAACACACGGAGGATGGAAAAGTTCATCTGTAGCAGAAACATAAATAGAAGATTCATTGGAAGGAAATAAAAAGTGGCTAAAATGTTCCAAAGATGGGAAAGTTTGTGCAAGTCTTAAGCGAGAAATTAAAAGAGATTATTAATGTCCACGGTATACCAGCTAGAGTAGAAATAACTCGGAATAGTGATTGTACCATTAATGTTACTGTTAATGTTTAGTTCTTACATCCACGAAAACATTTATTTTCTTTTTAATTATCATATGTATTTATTAATTTTGTACATTTTTAGTAATAAATAGTTTAATTTATTGATTTCGTAAAACTCGTTTTTCGGATTAAAATCATTAACTTAAACATGTGTATTACGATGCATTATAAAATAAAGTATTTATTAAACATTTATTTTCGAGTATTTTTAGAATTTTAGCTTTACTAGTGAACAATATATAAAATTTTGTTAATCGTGTTAAATTTATAGCGAATGTTCAACCCTTATGCGAATGCTTCTTCATATGGCCAATTTTGGAATGTCCACCAGATCTTGTGAATACTGGAGAGTGAAAGTATCCCTAGCTACCCAAAATAAGAATTATCAGACCCAACATTTCGGAGTCTTGTTGCAGAATCAAGATATTGGAACCATATCCTACTGATCATGAAATTCTAATATGTCAAAACCTTTAGATTCTCCCCCGTTGTCAACTTGCGAAATCCCTATAAAGCAACCAAAATTAAACCTGTATCGAATCCCACCCAATAACAAGTGTCAACACATCAAAAAGAAACAATCCTGAATGACAGAAAATATTCTGATACTGATACACACGTAAAAAATTCAAACATAATACACGATTCAATTGAAAAACTCTAGAGATGAAAGAGTAGAATAGCCACGCAATTCCAACTGTAGAAAAGCGACTGACTCAAATTTCTAAGAGATTATATAGTGCTAAAAATTAAAAGAACTTTTTAACGCAGTTTACAATATGCGCATTATGCTAGACGACTGGGTTAAAAACGATTTTCAAGAAATATCCCAAAACATTACTAAGTATGAAACTACACATGGATGAGTCATTTTCTGAGTCTTTTATACGTTTTTATATAGAAAAATGCAAGCTACATCTCAATACAACACAATTCGGGTTTCGTAGTAAATTCGACATAAGAAAGACCCTCGTCTGACTGTATACACAAGTTGGAAGATCATGTTGGCTTGGTTCATCGAATATAAAGGGAATGAAACATACATAACTCATACAAGTGATAGCGGTGTCGAGGTACCCTACACTGATGAGCGTCAAATAAGGCGAAACACTTGTATGTAGGTGCCGTTCGTAATTCCGCAAACATCACAAGTTACTGTTTTATTCGGTAGGCAGGAATTCTATATATTCCGTTAAAAATGCGCTTAGCTTTTTTTCGAAATGTTGAAGAGTTCACTGCAGGCATAAAGATGAATGCTAATAACAACAAGATAATGGTCATCAGTAGAAGTGATCGCTGAAGTGTACAGTAAACGGAAAGCAACTGGAGCAGGTTGAAAATACTTAAGATGACATTGATGACAATTAACAATTGGGACGATTCCACCGAAATAGTCTCACTTTATGAAATAAAAGTTAGGATTCTTCCTGGACTGGACTTAAGTACAGCTCAAAGCTAAGATGATAGACAACGAAATTAGTTAATTGAGTAAGTCCCTCCAATTGGTTCTATATATTAATTCTTCTTATTCTTCCTTTAAGTGGAGGTAATTAAAACACTGCAGATTTTTTTAAAAAATGCCGACGTTTCGCCCCTACAAATGGAGGCTTCTTCAGGGCTTTTATTGAAAGAAAAAAATTATATAAATAAAGTACAAATACAATTAATTAGACATTACAAGCAACAAGGTTTTTTCCTACACAGTAAATATCACACTATCGTAAATTTATATATATATATATAACAAATATAAACTTTTGGGGAACTACGTTAGTAAACCTCGTAAGGTGTTATTTTCAATAGCAGTAAGGAGGAACACAAATATTATTGTATTTTGTTATAAGGATCGCAAACGCAATTAACTTAGTTGAACAAGATTAGTCAAAAATAAAAATGAAAGAAATATACTGATGAATACTGATGTATAAATATATGAAATATATATATATTATCTTATGTTCATCAGTATATTTCTTTCATTTTTATTTTGACTAATCTTGTTCAACTAAGTTAATTGCGTTTGCGATCCTTATAACAAAAATACAATAATATTTGTGTTCCTCCTTTTACTGCTATTGAAAATAACACCTTACGAGGTTTACTAACGTAGTTCCCAAAAGTTTATATTTGTTTATATATATATAAATTTACGATAGTGTGATATTTACTGTGTAGGAAAAAAAAAACCTTGTTGCTTGTAATGTCTAATTAATTGTATTTGTACTTTATTTATATAATTTTTTTTTCTTTCAATAAAAGCCCTGAAGAAGCCTCCATTTGTAGGGGCGAAACGTCGGCATTTTTTAAAAAAATCTGCAGTGTTTTAATTACCTCCACTTAAAGGAAGAATAAGAAGAATTGAAATTAGTTAAGTTCAAACATCAATATTTATATTCTTGATGTAAATTTAGAAAACTTTATAAGGACCCTGTAATAAACTCAAAAAACTTAACTGTCAACACATTGAATCAAATTTATTATTATTTGTCTGGTTCAACTAGAATTTGCTGTAAAAGGGCTCGATCCATGTCATAAATTTCACATTAAACTCACAATTAAATTAACGTTAACAAGCGATTGCTAAATGCCTCTCGCTCATCAACGATCTAATACTAATGATTTTACATTTCATGAACGATAAGAAAAAGTTACAGAATAGGTGTTGTCGGAATAATAACCGTCTAGTTTACGAACTATAGTCTTACAGAATAGACCCATAAATGTTGGTATAAATTCAAGCTTAATATACACATACTAGTTAGGTGGTGTAACCATATGCAAACAAAAAAATTTCAATGATTCGAAACTGATAATTTCTAATTTACGACAAGATTTAGATTTTGATGAGGTACTTCCACAATGAAATACACAAAACAAGAACCTTGTTGAAACGTCTCAGCAGCTAAAAAGTGGGAAGACCTTATTGATACAGTGACCTAACACTCGCTTCCGAAGAAGAAAACCCTAGAGGAAATTACTTCGTCGAATCCAAGATCAACTCTGAGATTCGTCAAGGACATAGAACTAAGAGGGGTGATTTGAACACTGAAAGTTGCGCACAATAATCAGGATTGATTCAGTGTAATGTCAACTCCAAATAATTCTAACCTAATCTAATGTCAAAATTTAATAAAATAATAATTTCAGAAAATGTTCGTAATATTGAGCTAAAATTCAATAGTAATTTGAAATAAAAAAGTTACGGTACTGTATATTTAACCAGAAACGCACCACAATTTGAAATACTTTTAAACTTTACAGTAGTATTGGTAGTTTGCTTTTAATTTCACTTCTGAAGCGTTTTCAACTGTGCTGCACCTAAAAATCGAAGTATTTTTATTGAATAGTAAGTAAACTAAATTTACTTACCAAAAATCACTGTTTACTATTTCGTTTGAAAGACCCTTTTAAATAAATGAATAAATGAAATCTATTCCCACCAGATCTTCTAAGTAGGTAATGGCAAGAAAAACAAGGTGTAAATGTTAATCGAAACTTTTTACTAGTTCAAATATTAGCTTACGCTGTTATGTTTGTTAAATATCTCTAAATCTTGAAATTAAAATTAATTGTTGTAGTAGTTGTGGGAAAACATTTGTAATTTAAAAAGAACGTGTAAAATTATATTTAAACTTAATAAATTTAATATGGTAGAAAAGGATTCATGAAGTTCAAGTACAGTAATTTAACCACATTGTGTTTGACCTTTACGATGCTAAATTTTTCTCGACGCTTCCAAGTATTCGCCTAATGTAAGATTATGAATAAAGAAAGTAACACATGTGCAAATGAAACTGAGTAGAAAAAAATTGTCAAATATTTGTACAAATCTGATTGATGTTGCAGGGCAAATGCACAACCGGGTAAATATGTAAAATAGAAAATTATAAAACGGAACAATTAAAATTTTTAAAATAGGATTGATTTTATTGCAAAATTGGTACCTAATAAAATATTACAATCGAATAGTGTTGGGTGTTCGTGAAATTTATATCTTTAATCCCACCCGATAATAAGACGCGCCCAGATTTGCTAGTTATAAAAGATTCAATTAAATTGACAATTCAACACACAAGATGTAAGTACAAATGTAGTTAAACATGTCAATAATCTTAATGTATTCAACATTGTTGTTTAGACATCTTATGATTATTTTTGTCCACAATTAAAAAAAATTCTAACGTAATTTGACAAATAAAGTTTACCCACGTTGCTCGTGTCGATGTTATGAATTGTTTTATGGTATACAGCGTTTTGAGTTTTACTGTACACATAAAAATGGATTTCGAGTACAGAGCGTTTGCAGTAACATTCATTTATGAAAACAACTCCAGATTGGAGATGTACTTCTTTCAATTTCTTCATCATCGGCACTAATTAAAATAAAGTTATCCTTACGTTCTTGTTCTATGCTTAACAATATATTATTAAACTAGAGATAATGAAATACTCTGGATTTGACGGCGTGTAGCTTCTAGGGCTACATTAAATAACGTTATACAGAGTTACGTCATATGTTTACACTATTCCGAGATTTTTCTCAAGTTTACTTATATCAATTCAATAGTTTATTGTTTAAAAATTTTAATTTAAGGCTGTATTTAGTGTTAATGTTTTCATTTTCGTCTTTTGCACATTTTATAATATTTCTTCTTAATGAGTCTTTTGCCTGATCCATCCACCAAGCATATATTGGGAAACATAATTAGCAAACACATTCCGTTTATAGAAAAGATTTCATAGACATGGACTGGAACACCACCATGTTAATAGCCGAATATATGTATTTGTGGTTGAATCTATGGCCGTTAGGGTACTTTACACATTTAATGCATAAACTTTTTTCCCAATCACTTTTGGTCCGGTTGAGGAGATGTAACTCTAGCGACGTTATTCTTCTTCCTTATCGAACGAAGTCATAGGAAGCTTGCGGAATTTAATGAAGTTGGAAGTATTTGCGAAATGCCACAACATAGGCACTGTCTTTCTTGGTACCATCAATATTCGTAAAATAGCAGTGACTCTCATTCCAGAATTGCTTCCGATATTTCGATTTCTTTTCTCATATTTTATTTTACAAATAGCTAAATATGTTTAACGATACCCCAACAATTGTTCTCATAATTTATTGCTGTTCACATTATGTTTCTAGGGAGGGTTTATCTGATATAATATTTGATGACATTTTCCGTCAACGCACTGAAGACCAAACACTGTATTTAAACATATCTAGAAGGATAGTAACCTCTTAAAAGAATTTCTCGAAAAGTACCAATCAATTTAGAAAGTTGAAAGTTCAAGTTCGGTTCAAAAAACTTAAATTCATAAAAATTGCAATGAAGAAAATGCAAATACCTCCTTATTAGTTGTTATTAAAAATCTAGAGATCTCTGCCAACAAAACTGAAGAGCCAACTAAAATAGTCCATTCTGAAGGACATTATTATTATATGTATTAAGGTACATTCTCATAAATTTACAAAGGTCTCCAATCAGACGATCTAGAAAGGATTTCTATGAATAGACACCTATGGAGACACACCAATGTCAGGATAATGGCAAGCGTATAAACTAATGATGATGATACCATGGTTACAAACAATGGATTTTTAATCGTAGAAATGCTCATTCCTTACATTGCAAAAATTGCTAAAATTTATTAATACATAAAAAAAGCGTTCGGTAGTATTGCCCCTCAAGACCGAAGAATGGTTTCGAATCCACACATCAACTGAAATCACTTTGAACATATTTTGGAGTAATTATTTTTATATTTTCTGAATTAAAACGATTTTGAAAAATTAATCGCTCATCAATAGTATATTACACCTGCCTCTGAAGTCATTACTCATTTAGGAATAACATCATCGATATTGATGAAATTTCAGGATTTAAATTGATTATTTTTTAAACAACGTTGCTGATATACAGGATGTTATTTGATACAATGGTCAAGAAAATTCAATGCACCCTGTAGAGTGAATTGATTAATTCAGTACAAGTAAAATGTGTGTCTTGCGACATCTCGTGTAAACATTGACACGTATATGAATAGTATAAACTAAGAAAAATGCCAACAATTAACTGTAACGACATGTGTGTGTTAAAGTGCAAAGCGCTATCTAAGCGATAGCTTTAATGCTTCTAACACACGTTGCCGATAAAGCCAAGATAACATGTACACTCATGAAATTTAAAACTTGGACACCACAATTTCTGTAAACAAAAGTTTGCACATTGTGAAGCGGGCTTAAGGGTATCATTTACAATTCTAACAGCAGGTAGTCTCAGCAGGGGTTATCTTATAGAAGGACTGTAGAATGAATCATTACACTAAGCACGTTTTAGAAAATAGGTAATTTACGTTGCTTACTTAATTTTTTCTTTAAAGAATATATTTGAAGGTATCGCTAATTAAACACCATAGCTCGATTAATTATCGAATCAAAATTTTGTTTAGGAAATGTTTACAAAATAAAATTAGAAATAATTTTGATTTAAAAACGTCTACAAGCAATAACTTTTAAATTAAATCAAAAACTAAACATGGTTATTTGGGTTGACTGATTATTACTTATTTTTAAATAAATCTAACCTACTAATTATTGTAAGTTATTAAAAAAATCATTAAACTCTCTATTCATAATATTTAGTCCTTACAAAATGTATATTTTATGACGTTTCATTTTTTCTGTAGTTAATATAAAAGTGAAAATAAAAACTAAGGCAATTCTTATTGTCAACGTATATATTTAGTTTTTGACAAGAATTTATTACATAATTATAATTAAGATACCAAGTTATAGTTTAAAATTAAATGAAAACGTTTTTTTTAAATAAAGGTATTACTATATAAATAAATATAAGAAATCAATAATGGGTGTGACCTCCATTATTATTGATACATTCTTGGAGGCGTCTGCTCATTGACGCTATCAAGGTATCAATATAATTAATATTAATCGTTTCCCATGCGGTATCAATGGCTGCAATTAGTGCATTACGGTTTACTGGTATAAAATTTGGCCCTTGTTGTCTTCGGATAACAGCAAGTATTCGAGCCCAAACATTTTCGATAATGTTAAAATCTGGGCTTTTTGCTGGCCAGGGTAACAGCTCCAAGTTATTTGCTTGTATCCAGTTGCGCACAACCTGCGAAGTATAGGGTCATCATATCCCGATAGTTAATTATCGAATGTTCCAAGAAAATATGTGTAAATAGTAAATGGAATCTACTAACGTAACGTTAAGTCGTTATTTATAGTTACATAACTCTCCTTTCATAAGATATAGTTCATATTAATATGCTTATTGTAAAGCTTCGTACACACCTGAACAACAACATTGACACGTATGAATAGTATAAACTAATGTTTATACGAGATGTCGCAAGACACGCATTTTAGTTATGTTCACTATCAAATGTCACCCTGCTTCTCAGTAAAATTGTTTTAAAAACAAATAATTGATTATTATTAATTAATTTACTTGGATTCCTGAAACTTCAATCTAAAAAATAATACAAAAATCATCAAAGTCGGTTAATATCATCGAACATTGTTGAACATCGAAATGTTGCTACATTTTATATTATTCGCTAATTTTGACGAGAAGTGTATACATATTTTCTGTTTGAATATACATTCACAGGTAATTCCAAAAATATAGCATACTAATACTCTACAATTAAGAATTTTGAAGCTACAATTATTTTAAATCAGCATTTTTCGAAATAATGATTAATATATTAACTGTTAGAATAAGAATGGAGTGGGCTACTTTTTAATGCCAACTATTGACAATGACATTTGACTATAATTATTAAGTGTAGTACCAGTTTAATTATTATTATTATTGTTTCTACACGAATATATACCATGCATGAGTTTAGTAATAGGTATATCAAATAATAATTTGTGCCTTTGGTTCATTCAATTAATTAAAAAACTCAATTCTTTTTTATTGCACTATGGTGCAGTACTTACATTAAAATCAAATAAACCCGTTTAACGGAATGGTATATTTTTTAGTTCAACTGATGCACAATTAGAAATAAAAACCGACGTATCCAACATTTTTTTCAAAATGTCAAAAATTTAGGAAATTATTTTATTGTTTATTATAAATTTTTCTTTACACTAATATTTTTATTTAAAGAAAAACGAAAACCTTAAATACACAAATGCTTTGCCTTTTAAACCCTAGTTGTATCTAGATCCCCATATCGACCCTCCTAATCTTGAAGCTTGAACACTTAGTAGGTATAATAAATTTGGTCAATATTTTTCAAGTTTAACCTTAACAATATTTAATATATTTTTTAGACCATTTAAATGCCATACAAAGCTCCGTAGTGTATTAATTTAAACAACATAATTCTTTTGTATAGACACGTAAATAACAATCACATTAATATTAATATTTTTACGATCAATAAATAACAAAATTTGCAATAAATGCGACGAAATTAAATAAAAGAACATATAGCATAATGGGTGCACGTGCTATTTGTTGCACGTGGAAATTAAGTGTCGGACGAATAAAACCATTACAAGATTTTGCTGTTAGATTTTAGTAGTAAATCTCATCATATATAGAGACATATCTAGACAAAGAGCTGCTTTTATGGTGTGTTGCAGCAACAAATAGAACAAGGTTTGCGATTAAAATCTTACATCCTGTTTTCATCACTTAAACAGTGTACAACATAAATCTAGATTTTTAATCGTTCAAACTCCTCTACTGTATAAAGTGATTGAATGAATCACGTCCAACACTTGTTTAGTCTATTAATACAAAGCAATCAATACGTGCTCTTTAATACATTACTTGCTCTCTTAGTTTCACAAATACATGTTGAGTTATATCTCGACCACCTACGTATGAATGTGTCCTACGAACCCTAACGGCGAATTGTCCATAATTTCGTTACACAGATAGAATTTTTAATGGAGATTGATTTTTGTAGATACTAATGAACAATAACCATTAATCATCTAAAGTAAAACCTGTACAGTATAATTGTAATTAAGCAATTTGCATAACATGACGGTTACCATCAAACATTCTCTAATACTGTAAGCCCTTTAGGGCACATCTTGTTTACTAGTATGTAAGTATTTCAATTTAATTTTTCCGTTTTCAGGGTTTTGCACACGTGACATTTTTCGGTTCGTCTAAAGTAGTTTTTGAGATATTTGTTCATCTATGGACGGACGGCTGACAGAGACAAAAAAAATGTATGCTTAGTTATTATCTACTACGCCGAGAAAATGTAGTATATCATCCATACGAGTCCATGTAGGTAGGTATTCTTTTTTCTTAATAAAAATGAGTGTTTCAATTAAAACCAAACAGAATATTAGAATAGCTGAATATCTGCGTAAGGATTCCTCGAGATTGAGAGATAAAATTAAAAATTACTATCCTGGTTTTAATCAACCGACGTTTCGCCTAGTTCTGCGTGAGCTTTATCAAGGCTTCTATCCTTGAGTCAACTACAGTCAACTATAACTACAATTTGGAAGATTATTATATTCAACTCCAAATATTACAAGACTAACATACCTAAGCGGAAATGACGTCTCAAACAATTACTACAGTCGTGGGTGGTTACTACAAAATATGCACGCAATACCAGTTATTGAAACGCCATCATTAGTGGTGGAAAATCATCACCCAGTTCGCGCACAAAACGTAAAAGAACCGAAAATTTTCACATTTCAACGAGATTCAACGAGAAATTGACCAAACGCTTACTACATGTGTGATCCAAATCTGTACTCATTTCATTGTCAGGTTTTCATTCCTTTTCAAAAGTAAACATATCCTGCTAATTATTTTAATGTATGATCGCGAGTCCTAGAGACGCTGCAGTAATATTGAAACGGTACACATTATCGAATGATATCTAATTAAATTCACTCACTAGACCCAAGAAATTATGATGAAACGAAATGAGGGTGTTAATAAAATTGTTTATCTTTTAGATTAGCTAAAGTATCTCGAGACCTAATGGAGCCACTATTACGTTTACAAACAAATAACATAAAGGTTATTTAAATTAGCTATAGATATGTTGAAACAACAAGATGTTGATTTATAGCGGCGAAAACTAGTGAAAAATAAGATATCGAAAGAGTTTCGGAAAGATGAAGACTTAAAAACGAAAGAAAACTAAACTTGCTTCTTTTTTTTTGTTTATTACATGACCATCGTCCGTAATTTCATCGTTATTCTCATTGTGCTTCTTAGAAGAGAATGCATGAAATTGATCAATTAAATTAATAAAAAACTCGTATTTCTAAGCTCAACTGTCATCTTTCCTTAAGGCAAGCATAAATACATTTATGGGTCAAATCACAGAGACTTTCATTACATGGTTATATAGTCGGTTATAGTATTATATATTGTATGATGATCTTCTTTACGGTTGCATATTTTTTATAGTTAACCAAATTATTTCAACCTTCGTATAGAAGATGTTCAAAGGTGGTAGTTCAAGAAAATACCATATTCATTATTCCGCGACGTTAACAACAATATTTATCAAGGAATCTATTTGATTAATTAAAATTACTAAAATCTGTACAAATCACAATTCATCAAATAGATGTTTCGATAAAAATTGTGCTTAACAATCGAAATGTCGGTGGAATAATGAACATGATTTTTCTAAATACCTAAGCAAATGTATCGTCTGGGTTTTCGTTGTGGTCTGAGTTTTACTCTTGTTCAATAACAATATTAGTGTTTCAATAAGTTTTAATTCAATTGACATGTTCATAACGTGTTTCCCACGAAAAACACGTTTCACGTTAAAAATATCTCTTGATATTGTCAATGTTATTTTATGTAACGTAAAAACTGCGTGTTTAAAACGTCATATTGTAGTCATCTATTTAACGTCATTTTGTGACACGCACTTTAAGCACGGATTTAGGTGACATAGAAATAAGAACACGCAGGAATGATACGAATATTTCAATAGATTTTAGTATACATATTCAGTTTTTCGGCAATATCCACAAGTTGGTTTTTGTGTTTTTTTAATTTATCACATTAGGAGACCATGATATTTTTAGCTGCTGTCAATAATTTCGTTGGTTACAGTAGGTTATTAAGAACTTCTCTAAATCATTTACATTGCCTAGAGTGAGAAGGCTCGTATACTTTCATCAATTTAGAGAGTTTGATAGGGAGTGAATAGTGGGTTTGAGGGAGGCCGGTTTATTCTTCAGAGAAATTGCCACTAATACAAACAGGAGTCTAAGTACTGTGGTGCGTGCGTTTGCGAACCAATGGTTGATAGAAAATGGAAGGACATTGTGTTACCCCTTACTAATGAACATTGAGGTAACTGATTGGCATGGTGCAGAAAACGGTTGCAGTAAAATCCGAAGTGGAATATGGTGGTCTTTAGTGAAAAATCCAGGTTCTGTTTGGGTATAAACTACGGTTTGGGGTGAAGGCAACGTGTTGACACTTCTAGGACGTCGCCCCCTCTTCTTCTTCTTCCTGTTTTTTCGGGGCGGTTGGGCACGTTTATATATATATGGTGGCTCACCGAAAATGAAACAGACCGTTTTTTGGAGCTATGTTACACTTTCAAAAATGATAAGACAAGTTATTTTTGTTTGGAGGAGGATATCTTCCGAATACAAATCCATCCCCCATGTCGAAAATCTTAAATGGTATGATGGGTCGACAGGTACCTCATATGAAAGCCCTTTCAATTCTCTATACAGTTACATGCATCTTATTTCGGTCAGGGAGCCTTATATTCAAAAATTTAAAAAAAGTGAGAAAATATTGCAATATGCTCGAGAATGCCAATTCATGTTTACAATTAACATTCATTAAAGATAAAATTTGCCAGGACAAATGAACAGGGTGCCCCCATCTCCAAAATCTCAATTTACTGGACGGGTTTGATCTTACCAACTAGATCAACATTTTCTATTGTTTTTTTTAGGAAAATGAAGTCCTTGGGCCCCCTTCTCGGATTAAAATGTATTTGGTTGAATAGAGCATTACAATACCTTTCATATGCGGTGCCAATTGATCCGCCCTGTAAATTGAGATTTTCTAGAAGGGGGGTGCCGGGTCACCTTGTTCATTTGTCAAGGCAAATTTTAAGATTTATTTTCGAAATAGGGCTGTCGGGAGCCCTTGGAACACCCTGATAATTAAAAGACTTTCATATTAGGTACACCAGTGGAGTTAAATAAAGCCTTTATAAACAACCATTGCATTTGGACATCCCTATGACATAAAGTGCTTAGTGTATTTAAAGTGTTTACAATTTTGAAACGTGAAAATTTTGTTGGTCCTAATAGGTATTTTTGGGAAGGTTGACTTTGTAATTTCTATACATTATTCAAAATTATTGTTTTAATTTATGTTACATTTTATATTAATTCAATCAACTTCTTTTATTTGTGTTTGATCTCGAAATATGTTTAATTTTGAAAAAATTATTTAGACAAAATCAATTCATGATAAAAACATTCATATAAAACTATGTTTTTTGAATTATTTCAAATATTTTTTGAGAATTTTACAGATTCTTATTAAAAGGATTAATTGTATTACAACTTTTGATGATAAAGACGATTCACCAAGAGAGATGGAAAATGAGTTTGAGGATGTCGATACAGCACGCTTGGAAATGAAAATGGCCCTTATCTAAACGACTAGATTCAATCAAAAACTATCTGTTGAAAACCAAAACGAAACTCAAAAATTCAACGATTGTGTGAAGTTGCCAAAAATCGATTTCCCACGTTTTAATGGGAAAGTCGAGTTTTATAAGAAAATCAGCACACATAATTCCAATTGTTATTAATCGATTACCTCATTCTGAAAATAAGATTTCCGTCTATGAGAATCTTATTAAACGTATTGACGTGGCTTATCACACGTTTCATTTACCTGGACCTGTTCATCTCATTCTGTCAGCATCCGTTTTCTTTTCGGCACTCAAACCCAAGAAATTTATTAATCTTTCGGATAATCTAATTATTCAAAATACAGTATTTGGATATGTAGTATGCAGCAAGGAAAGGCCATATTTTGAAGACATTATGATTAATAAGATTATTATTGACGCTGATCGAATAAATGATTGTCTATTAGAAACATTTTGGGATTTGGAAGAACCAATTCATTGTCAACCTATTCGAACACACGAAGAAGATGATTGTGAAAAACAATTTCTTGCCGGTGTACGACGTTTGCCCGATGGTCGCTTTTCTGTAAACATTCCTTTTAAAATGTCGCTCAAAGTTCTTGGAAATTCGTATGATATTGCATTTTGTCGGTTTTTTAACTTAGAGAAACGTCTTCGTTCCGATAATGCTTTAAAAATTGAATATTGCAAATTGAGAGAGTGAATGAGAATCTAAATCATATGTCACTTTTAAAAATCAATAAGACATCACTTATTGCTGGCAGTTATCATATAATTCCACATCATAAAATTTGGCAGGATGGACCATCAAAAAAAAAGGTTGTTTTCGATGCTTCAGCAAAAACAACATCTGGAATATCTCGAAATGATATTCAGCATCCAGGTCCAACTTTGCAGATATTGAAAAAATATATCGGCAGATTGTCATAAACCATAACGATACTCCTTTCCAAATGATATTTTGGCGCAATTCGGAGAGTTTCCAATTTCATTGTATCGCCTTAATACAGTCACTTATGGGGAAACGTGTTCGCCATATTTAGCTATCAGAGTTCTACATAAATTGGCACGGGGTGGACCGATTTCGATGGGATTGCAGGGTATTTCGGTAACTATTACTGTTAGAGCAAAACTATTCACGTAGCATTAAGCCAACTTTTTGAGGCAAATTAAACAGCGAAAACAAAAATTTGCTATCTTTTTTCATTTTTGATGCAGGGACCAAAATTGAATTTTTCCAAATTTCGATAGGGTTCCATATGTTATAAATGGCAAAATTCAACTGCACGAATTCGCAGCAATACTGTATCGGCGATCAATAAGCGAAAATAAATGCTCGACTCATCTCATTTATGCAAAAACAAAATTAGCACCAATCAAACAAATAAGCATACCTCAGCTAGAATTGTGTGCCGCTCATTTACTGGCAAAAATAACAAAATAGTTTTCGATTTGTTGCAATTGAATTCTGATCAATTTTTATGTGGTTAAATTCAACTATAGTAGTTTTAGCACGGTTGCATGACTTCCCTCGCCGGTGATCAACGTTTGTAGGAAATCGTACAGGTGAAATACATTCACTCATTCCCAAAATTAAATGGCTACATGTTTCAACAAAAGAAAATCCCGCAGACATTGCATCACGGGATTGCAACGGCTCAGCTCTGATAAAAAATGAACTATGGTGGAACGAGCCAAAATTTCTACAGACAAATCAAACTTTTTTTTCTAATAACTTAGACCAAACTGAGGAAGAGAAAAGTCAATTCAGCTAAATATCGCATTATGCTTATCCTCATTTGGGATTGATGTATTTAGGAAATTTTCATCTCTGAACAAATTCGTTCAGTTGCTTATGTTCTAAGAATCCAAACTAGATTTAATTGTACTCTGAGAACGGCACAATTAACGTTAGATAGGAAAGAAGTTCAAATTTCGTTAGAATTTATCATTCGGCAATTTCAAAAACTTTATTTAAAAAAAATATCATTATTTACAAAATAACCAAGTAATTCCAATCAACAGTAATATCGTTAAGTTGTCGCCCTTTTTCAATGAGAATGGTATGATTGCTGTCCGAGGTCGTTTTCAATCAATCAAATATGAACCAATCTTAATTCCGAAAGGACATCTTTCTGATTTGTTGATTCGAAAAACATATAATGACACATCACGGTGGTTTACAAATTACCATGTCATGGTTGCTATAATCTTATTGGATACTCGATTTAAAACGTTCAGCAAAGCGAATTATCAATCAATGTTCGTTCGATGTAAGAAACTGAATAGAATTACCTACAACGTACCTATGGGGCCTTTGCCAATCACCCGTCTTTCCATTAATAAAGCCTTTTCTCATACTGGTATTGATTTTGTTGAACCATTTAAATTAAGAGCTTTTCATTCAAGAGATTTAGAACTTATAATGAGTTTAAGCACTGATTCTTTGATTCAGGGGCTAAAGCGATTTATAGCTCGCCGTGGAAAATGTTCGAAATTATATTCTGATAATGGACGTAATTTTATCAGTAGTCATGAATTGATAAAAGGCTTTCGGGATTAAAACATATGTAACTGACTCCCTTATTGAATGGAATTTTATCCCAGCTTATTCACCTCACTTCGGGGAATCTGGGAGTCAAACATCAAAAGTTTTAAGTTGCATCTTTTAAGATCATTCATTGGTACAATTTTTACAATTGAAGGATTTTTAACAGCTCTTTGCGAAGTTGAGAGAATCTAAAATGCACGTCTACTTTCTCCTGTGCCAATGAATTCAGATCTTGAGCCTTTGACGCCGCATCACCTTATTTTTGAATATAAATCAAATTCAGTTTTTGAACTCCAATTAATTAATAGCAATTATTTCCAAAATCAAGGTATAACAAAGCAACCAGAGCACCTGCCTTGAATGATCTTGTGTTTATTAAGAGACCGGCTGATCCACCAGGATTCTGGAAATTTGGAGAAATAATAAAATTATTTCCTGGTCTTGATGGTCAATGTCGAGTTAATCGTGAATCTTTTATAAATCTCGTTCCTATTGATATTAATATATCAATGGGGGAGTATGATTACATATTTTTATATTTTAAGTGTTCGGCAAAATTATCATTTTTTAAAAAATCAAATTTATTAATCATTATTTCCATGAAATTGTCATTGTCACTTTGTAAAAATAAATAATGTCAATGTTTTCTTTTTAAAAGTAAAGAAAGTGTTTTAAACTTGTTATTTATTCATACAACATATCAACACTAATATTATTAATTAGTAAAATATTGTTTAAAAGACCCCAGATCCAGAAACCAAAGTGATGATTCTTCGGAACAACATGATGTTCTTGTTAGATTACTTACAACATTCATATTTTACCAATAAAACAATAAAATTTGGATACTTTTTTAAATGAAATTCGATAATGATGGTTACAAATTACAAAACAATCTATTTATGTAGGCAGTGACAGGATTTTAGTAACGAAAGTAGTAATTGCGTGATCAGCGCAGCTCACAATATCATGAGTTACAAAAAATGCTGTCCATATATAAGATTTTTTCTAATTTTGAAGAAACTCGAATCAAAGTACTTCAAATCCAATCTACCAAATGTGATAGGGGTTACCATCGTTGCCACTTTCAAAACCAATGTCTAAACAATCTGACAAGTGGCTTTTCTTTCGTATCTTGTAACGGAAAGTTTTAGAGCGAACTTTTAATCATGAACAATTTCGCTTAAATGTTAATATTAGAAAAAAAAATTTTTTTTCACTAACTAACTAGAATTTCATCAAGTTACTTCAATTTTTATACATAAATAATCTGTAGAAAAATACGGAATATAACATTTAACTGTACCGTTAATCCTGAAAGACGTTTCTGTTAATGTGCATGTAGGTTTAAATGTATTGCATTCTCGCCGAAGTGATGATTTACGAATTACGAGAGTGTAATTTACGAAACGCCTAAGTATAAATTTCAAAACATTCAACTAATTTATACGGAAATGTGGGTTCATTATTTATATATAACAAAATTACCTGAATAACGCATCGAATTGTACTAAATTCTTTTTAGTATCTGAAACGAATTGCGCAACCGTTTGCTTTACAAAATCATTCAATCAATATTCACTTTCACGGTAGTGTGTAGGGTCTTATTGAGTTTGATTAATGGTTTTTGGGCGTAATGACAGTAATGTTTAATATATTTACAAAAGGTTTTCACTTGTACAGAATGAAAATCATATCAGAAATTGTAGAATACAAAAATTGTAACTATGTAATAAATGGATTGTAAGCAGCAAGTACAAACTGAAAATAGGATTGTCAAGCCCGGGTAGCTCAGTCGGTAGAGCATTGGACTTTTAATCCAAGGGTCCAGGGTTCAAGTCCCTGCTCGGGCGGTATTTTTTACAAATTACATATCGGGCACTGAATTAATAAAACACAAAAATTTTTGGTAAACTTATTTACTAAATTTAACCAACCATTTAGGGTTAATTAACCTTTACGAAAAGAATCAGTACATAAATGTGACCTTTAGCTCACATTGAACTCGTTTCACTTATTTTTTATGTGATATACTGAATGTCTTAATCATACAATACAATTTGACACACAATTGGCGTTTCACCTTTTACATAATTACATATATAAAGTGCAAAAAGCAACCGTTGTAATAATTCTTAATTTTGAATTAAATGCGCGTCTAATAATAAAAGAATTTTATCTAAGTAAGATATAAAATAGTTCGATAAATGCTATTGAATAATGAATCGATATATTTTGTATATAGACAACCAAATCCATAGATAAAAATAGATCGCACAAGATAAATAATTGTCACTTGACTGGGCGCATACATCTTGAAAGGTGCGCAACGCTTATTAATTCAGAACGCGTGGAAATTTAAATTCAAATAATGTCTAACGTCTGTCCAGAAACGAAGCAAAGTAATAAATCAACATGTTTAACAGATTGTATTGATACTTTTTCAAAAGGGGTTAAAATGTAGAAGAAGTGTAACCTTTCATCATTAATTAATTATTTTAACACATTTCATCTTATTAAATGTTCAAATTGACCTCCACCTACTTCCATGCAATGGTATAAACTACTGACTGTAATAAACTGAAATTAGACACATGGGTTTGTCTAAACATTTCGGTTTATTATAGTCACTAGTTTTTGAGGTATTCTAAAAAATTTAATTTTTTTAAGTTTACCACCCTGTAACTTTTAACGAAGCTTTCCTGATAAAAACTTTATATGAAAAACCCAATTTAAAATTTTTATCAAATAATACGTGGGTTTATTTTTGGCCACCACTAGTGAATCACCTTGTTTATCAGAAATTGCTAATATCATTATCGATCACATTTTTAGGAATTTTAACTAATTAATTACTAATAATTGAACTAGAAAGTATGTACTGTATTTGGAATGACACTTTAATAGATTTTAATGTGTTCTTAATGATATAATTAGGGGAGAAATATGGTATGTAATTATAACGATAGCCTAACTAATGATTATTGTCATATCATATCGGTATATCATAAGGTGTACTTACGCTGCAGTATTGAGTTTCATTGGAATGGCATCGAGTCCTGAATTTATTCCAAGGAAACGCGTGAAGAGGTCTGCGCTTTCTGCCAACGAAAAACTATTGTGCTCAATGTGTACAATTATTTGAAATGCCATAATCCGTTGAAAACAGTTCAAGAGACAGTTGATATGTGTTCACATATGACTGGCATTGGAAAAACAACAATATTCAGACTTTTGCGTGAAGACAAAGTTTCTGTGCGTGAAGACAAAGTTTCTGTGCGTGAGCCTAGTTTATCTCATGGTAGAAAAAAACTGAAATACCCGAATATGTGAAAAGTACAATTAGAAGAATAGTGCATTCGTTTTATTTTAAAAAGAAATACCCACATTAAATAAAATTGTGTCAGTTGAGAGAAGAGGGTATACCCAATTTAAGTAGAACAATGTTGTGGCAAGTTTTGCACGAATTGAATTTTTCATGGGAAAAATGAATAGGAAATCAGCTCTCATTGTATGTTGGAGAAGAAATTACCTACGAAATATCTCTAAATTACGTTCTGAAGGCAAGAAAATTTATTATTTAGACGAAACGTGGGTAAATGAAGGTTATACTGTGGAAAAATGTGGCAAGACAAAAATGTAACCAGTGGACGACAGGCTTTTTAGAAGGATTATCTACAGGTTTAAGACCTCCTTCAGGAAAAGGGCGACGCTTAATTATTACGCATATAGGAAGTGACGAAGGCTTTGTAGAGGGAGGTTTACTGCTATTTGAATCGAAAAATACCGGTGATTACCACGAGGATATGAATGGGGATGTTTTTGAGGAATATTTTGAACAAATGTTAGATTTAATACCAAAGGGTTCCGTAATTGTTATGGACAATGCCAGCTACCATTCCAGACAAATCGAACGTTTACCTACAACTTCCTGGAAAAAACACGTTATAATGGAATGGCTTTCCTCAAAAAATATTGCTTTCGAAAATGATATGGTAAAAAGGGAACTACTAAGTCTAGTACAAGGTGTTAGGACAAAGTTTAAAAGATATGCAGTTGACGAAATGGCAGCAAAACGTGATATTTTTGTTCTACGCTTACCGCCATACCATTGTGAATTAAACCCTATAGAATTAATATGGGCGCAGGTGAAGGGTGCAGTAGCGAGAAATAATACCACGTTTAAATTAAGTGACGTTCGACAACTTTTAATGACTTCTTTAAGTGATGTGATTGCGGAAAAATGGAAAAAGTGTATAGAACACGTAATGAAAGAGGAACAAAAATGTGGGAACTTGACAATTTGATAGAAGTTACTATAGAGCCTATTGTAATTTCAATAGGGTCAAAGATACTTCTTCCGAAGAAACAGATGAATTTTCAGAATAACTGTATTTTAAAATTTTATATTTATTATTTTTCCTATAAATTTAGTTTGTTCTTGCTATATTTTATTATACTTTAAATTTTCAAACTCTATAAAATGGTTTCTAACAAACGATGTGTTTTATAATTACAATGATATGTTTAAAATTACTTTCAATAAAACACAATAAAATGCAATCGTAATTTTTTTGTCAGCAAAACCCATGTACACGCCTATGATCTTTAGTTTAGACCTCAAGAACAGGTACGTCCCATTGTTAACGGATTAGGAGCTATTCATAAATAACTTACGTTGTAACACTATAGTATGGAAGCGGTATATCCTAAAACTAGTTTTAAAATCTTTTATGTATTTCATACAAAATCGTGTACCGCTTATATGTAAAATAAATGAACTATTTTAATGTTCATTCACAACTTTATTCAAAAAACTTTTTATACATTATGTATGATTTCTTGTAAAATACTTCTCTTATAATTGTTAATTTATGATATGGTTCCTTCCTTTAGGAATTAAGGATGCAGAACAAAAAAACTGGCTAATTCATTCGTTGACGTTTTGGCAAAGATAATTCTATTTTAGTTGCTGAAACGAATGAGTTAACCAGTTCGTTCATAGTTCGTACATAGTTTATCTTTCATAACAAATAAAATAAGAAAATTAAATACCTAAACATTAGAAAAAAATATGCCAAACAATCGTAATTAAAAGATAGAAATTTAGCCAATTTTTGTAGGAAGAATAGTAACAAATATTTTACAAAAACCGATTGTAGAACCACGAGTTATAAGATTCTGAAAGACTTCTACTAACATAACATTCTAATTTAATGAGCTTTTTGTATATATTTTTGACCTCGTTTTTGCACTAAGTCTTCCCTGTTTCCTCCAGGCATATTAAAAACGTTAGAAGAGAATAGTAACACGTCATGTCAAAAGTAAAATTGACCTAACATAATTTTTTCTTCAATCAAAAATAAATTTTGCTAGAGTAAAATCAACATCGGAAGACACCAAGCTGCGCAAAAAACATAAGATCCAACTCAAAAATACTATATAAAATAAAACTTTAGGTTATGCTACTTCGTGTTAGATGTCAGAGAACAGGTAGTAAATAGTTAAAAAAAAATGTTGGGTAGAAGAACTAATGAACACATTTGGTATATCCCAAAAACAAAGAGGTTATAAACAAAAGGATTTGTTGGGAACTAATGTTCTTAGGGTGCCCAGTAGTAATATCTGTACTATTTTCCAATCATTATTGCATCTAGTTAATGCGTTTCTGCGCTGGTATCTTAAGGTTTTGATCGCCCTCTAAATTTTAACAAAAAAAAACAAAACAAGCCACCCATTTCACGATGGCAAGTGGAAACGGCAGTACCGTCAAGCGATAGAGACACTGATAAAAGTGATATTTTGAGTGAAGCGAATGATAGTGTGAAGAATAAAGACTATTTTAATTTCAGTTGTAGCATTGAGGACAAAAGACTCACCACTTCAGAGGTAAATAAAATATAACGCGGATACACTAGTTCAAAAGAGAAAAATTGAATATCGAGGGCCCCATGCAATTGCCAGAAAAAAATGCAGAAAATTGCTGCATTGAGTAGAAACGACTATATTTTATTCCTTCTAGGACCTAAAAACATTAGATTTACAAAATCCGGCAAAGGTAGATAGAATTTGCTGAATCTTTTGTAATGAATACAACATCGGTTTTAAGTTTCAACATGTGATGAATATTAATTGATTCCCATAAAGATGAAGACAAATTTTGAGTTCCACCAAAAGCAAGCAGACGCAATGCAGACAAACTTGAAGAATGAAAATGATTTGGACGTGATTTACAACAAGCGTTGCCAGTTATTCAACTTGCAGTAGGTAAAAATTTTTACTTACGAAAAATCTGGATGCGATTATTAATGGGGATCACAAAATACTCTTCGAGTTATCATAACAGATTGGTTAGAGAAGCCATCGAGAATACAAACATCCAGAAGATTCACATTTGTCCCGCACCCCAGAACCAGTATAAATACAATGTGCGAAGTAGAAATCATCAGACTGTATCCAACATCGGAAATGGACGGACCTCTAAGCTGACCACTCTTTTTAGCGAAACGTTAAGAAGAAATTCCAATAAATGATGGTCTTCAGACCCGAATCTAGACGACATTAGTTCATTAACATAAATTCAAAAATACATCTATCATTCCGGTACTACAGTCTTTCAGAATCTTATGAACTGTGACCTCGGGTTGAAAATTGTAATTACATACATACATATACAGTTTTGTCTTTTAACTTATTTATCACATTTTATAATAATTGACGTTTTAATTAATGTTAATTATTGTGTTCTTAATGTTAACTGTACCCAAAAAAGAATATTCAGGTTCTAGAGTTCTAGACCAATGAATTGTTGGATGCATTGATAAAGACTGCACACGAAATAATATTACCTACGGTATAGAGGCGATACTGAATCGATTTTATATACAAAACTTAAACTACTTGTTAATGACTTAGGGTCATTTTGAAACTGCAAATTCTTTGGCGTTTTTGAATTTTACGATATAAAAATTTTACTTAGTACATATGCTTACTGTTAAATTTATATGAAAATGTTAGTAGAATATCAACCTTTGAAGTCTAAAACTATTTAATTACAAATTCAAGTATTTATCGTAGCATTCAAAAGACCACTTTTAAAAACTTTCTTTACTGTAGGTTAATATTCTTTGTACAAAATCAGTGGCTAAAAACATCTACGGTGTTTGCCTGAAATTACCTTCGCGATTACTCCTACAAAAGGCTCAACAAGGATAAGAAAAACTGAAAATTAAATAACAAATAAAGCAACAAAAATTAAATACCTATCGTAAGAAAAAATATGCCAGACAATCGCTCTTAAAACGAAATGATATTTGATTTGTTTTCTAGAAGTTAGACCAAATTTTGTAGGACGAATGGTAACAAAATTTTGACAAAAACCAATTGTAACGCCACGATTTATAATATTATATTATAATTATATTATTTTTGCAAAATATCAATTTTACGTTAGGCCATATAATAAATAGTAATAATATTTATATTTAAACAAAAATTTGGGATCCTTGCAAATTTATTTCCAAATTCAAAAGTTTTTTTTTTTTGATTTCCCACAAATTTTAATTTTATGACTTTTTTGTACCAAGGTCTTTAATTGTAAATCTAGCTAGATGAAACACTATTGTAACGAACCAAAACTTAAGGTTATTGCTACTTTACGACAGAAACAAGTTGGCCAAGCAGTGACTGTCGAAAAAGTTCCTTCATTACATTTGTTGGAATCATTAATGCTTCAGAAAACTTTATACTTTTATATTTTTTCAAGATCGTGTTTGAAGGACAGTGTTCGGACAGGAACTCAGAAGCAACAACTTCGGGTTATGTAATAAGAGTGGCTTGATTACAGATGAACCTTTTCTAGATGTAGTAAAACACATTATAAAGCATTTCAGTCCAAGACTGAACCTGGAGACCATCTTTTATTACTGTTTTGCCGTGAACATGGCATAACTCTTTTATCTTTCCCACGTCATAGATCTCATACAATAAAAAAAAACTGACGTTGGTTCAATATTTTCCGTAAGATCTGACAGCTTCATTAGTGCAAACTCCATATTGAAGACAATTAAGCAAAAAATAACTGCAAAAGACCTTGTATTGGTGCAGTATCCCACAAAACCACTATTATTTATGATGGAAAGACAGCTGTTGCAGACTTTAAAATCAAGTTTCTCAGGAAGAAGGAAGAGACGAAGCCAGATCACTATTTACACGGAGTTCCTAGAATTTAAAAAAACGCGTGGAAAAAAATCAGAAGAAGAAAAATGGAAGCAAATAAAAAACCAGAAGTAAAAGTATTATCGATAAAAGAACTGGATTCCTCGGGTAGCGACTTGATCCAATATTTTCCGGAATATTGCGCAGCTCCATTGGTGCAAACTCCATAATGGAGTTAAGAGATGACCAAGACATAATTGAAAACAACTTCGTGTTGATGCAAATTCTCACCAAAGCCACTATTATTTACTATGTTGAAAGGTATCTGATGAAGACTCTCAGAAATATATTCAACATGTTCAAGTTTTATATCCAGACGTAGACGACATTCTGGTTGACATTATTGCCCAATATGTTGGACAGAATTGTAAAATTTATACATTTTTTTAAAGTTGTTATAGTCCGAGAGCCAGCGACAAATTTTTGCGACCAAAACCCTCTCAACTGAAAATTCATAAAATGATTAAGATAGTTGTGTCTTGAAGTCTGGAGAACTTCAACTGCCCCACTGTCGCTAGGTTAAGCGGTGGTAGCCTCCCACGCACGTAAAAATAAAATATTGTTTTAATTATATATTTTCGGTTCAATTTTCATTAAATGATAGTTTTTATTGTAATAGTTTGAACAAAAAAATCAGCTGATATTCTTTCCCCTGCCATACTAGTACAGCCTAGCTGACATGTTTTTTTATTTTAAGTATCAATGGAACTATCATCTGCCATGTTCGTTTGACCAGCTGAGGTATAATCCACCACTTTATAGCCAGCTTACTTTCTATTTCCAAACTATTACAATAAAAATTAAATTGAATTAAAACAAAATTTTATTTTTCAACCCACCGACAGTGCGGCAGCTGAAGTTTTCCAGGCTTCAAGAGACAACTATCTTAATCATTTAGAGAATTATCAGCCGAGAAGAAATCATTGACCAAAAAAAAGGTCGCTGGCTCCCGTACTATTATTTGTGTATCAAGGCTGTAAAGTAGTTTTTTTTGCCGTTCTGATTATTGATATCAGCATATAAGAAAAGACCGAAAAAAAAACCTTTAGAACCGCGGTGCACACAATATTTTTTTGGCACTCGCTTTCTGTTTGTATAAATAAATTATTAAATTATGAAAATAATAAAGGTTAATTAGAACAAAGTTATATTGGTAACATTTATTGCTATAAGAATGTCACTGTCACTTTTGAAAATCGTGCGAATTGCTATTGTGAATAGTAAATTGTAAGTCTCTTGTAAGTCGAATTTGTTGATGTTAATTTTAATGGATCAGTTTTTTATCTTAATATTTTTATATTTGTTATTATTAAATTTGTATTTAAATATTTTTCAAAAAAAATTTATATGTAAAACTATAAGTATTTAACTTGAGAGTTTTCATTAATTTCGGTAAAAGTAAAAAATCATTAAAGGTATTTTTCGCGATGGGTCCTCTGGGAATAGCGTGCCTACGATGAGTAAATAGCAATCCAGACGCGTTCAGAAATCATAGGAATCAAAAACCATTACCAAGCCCGGGTAGCTCAGTCGGTAGAGCATTGGACTTTTAATCCAAGGGTCCAGGGTTCAAGTCCCTGCTCGGGCGACTTTTTTAACATTTTACATTGACTACTGAATGAATGAAAGAAACGCAAAAACTCCTTTTCTAAAGTTAATAAACCATTTGCGCTCAATTAACCTTTACGAACAAATCAGTATAAAAATTTGACCTTTAGCTCGCATTTGAACTCGTTTCGCTTTTTACATGATCATGATATATTGAATGGCTTATTCTTAATCACGCAATACAATTTGGCACACAATTGGCGTTTACGCTTACATATAGTTGATTATGTATATACAGCGTCATCCCCAGTTCGCATAATGGAAAACTTTTTTATTATGTGTTTTTCGATAAAAAGGTATATATCAAAAATTTTATTCTTCATTAAAAACATCTAGATTTGAAGTCATGGCCATCTAGGAGAAATTTTAATTTTTTCCAATTTTTTTAAATGATAATTAAACGACATCTTGTATACAACAGTTTATTTAAAAGGGCTTGTAATTTACAAATTGCCCAAATATTGTGCTAATTATGGTCAATTTTTTTATTCATTAGAAAAACTTCAAAATTTTTGGTTCAAAGTTCTTTTGATTTTTTGATGACATCAAAAATTACGCGTCTTTCGCCTCATTTTGTTGATGCATTTTTAGTTTTAGAGGATGCACAAACTTTTGTGAAGAATAACTTTTTATCGAAAAACCCATAATAAAGAAGTTTCCCATTTGGTGCGGACTTTGGGGATGACGCTGTATATATTGTAGCGCAAAACTCAATACGAAGTGTTGCAATTATTATCATTATTGAATTAAATGCGTATGTAGGACGGGTATAATCAGATGGGGCAGTAATAATAAAATTGATTATCTAAGTAAAATAATGCCATAATTCTATTGAATTATAAATTGATGCGTTTTATTTAATTTACCGAATTACAAAAGAAAGTAAATAGCAACAATTTGATGTCAACATGACGCGTTCAGAAATCATAGGTATCGATGTAAATTGACAGATCAAAAACGATTATCAAGCCCGGGTAGCTCAGTCGGTAGAGCATTGGACTTTTAATCCAAGGGTCCAGGGTTCAAGTCCCTGCTCGGGCGTACTTTTTTTTGTACATTTAAAACATACAAAATAATCAGTTAAAGAAATAACCCAGATGCATGAATTAATAACATTTTTGGAATAAGTAAAAAAAATTAATCTATCATAAATCTAACTTTCCTATAAAAAGGATTATAATCCTCTTAATACTGCTTAAGCCGGTTCACATGTCAAAACGTTCAAAGTTGTCTGAGCCGGAAGTTTCTAATAACTTCGTACGTTAGTAGCTCCCATGTCCGACAGAAACAGATTAAACATAAAAAAATGTTAAAACATTAGGACGCGTATTTGTCAAAGAGACGCCGAATGGTCAAGAATTCTTTACTCTGATTGATGTGCTTTGAGTAATTTAACTTTCTATTTGTTTATTAGCCACAAGGACATATTAAAGATTATAAGGTCACAAACCTTCTTTTTATACAGCGTTTTCATAATAGTTGCCTTCTTAAATTTCATGACTAGTATTGTATTACATACTTACTTTAATTACTCAGATGGATCAGCTATAAATATAACGGTATTCGTAGAATTAAAGTTTTTTATTCAATTAATTGCAGTTTCAATTAAGCGATTAGGGGGCAGCCATAAAAAAACAGAAAAACTAATGCAATTTTTTTTCGATCACACCATCCTGCCTGAAATTATTTTTTTCTCACAATTAGTTTATTTAGCAAATCTGGATATAATCGTTACTATTTAGTTAATATCATAAATTAAATCACGACCTGTTTAGAGATAAATTACAAACTTTGACCTAACGATAAGATTATTTCAACTAATAATAATCGTAACTGACAAATTATAAATTCAATAAACGTTAATGACGTAAATTTAATTAATCGCAGAATCAAATCATCGTGATACTTTTACACAAAGATTTTTAAACTTTACGAAATAATCACGACCCTTTACTGCTAGGTGTTCTTTGACGTTCATCTATCATTTGCATAGATAATTAAAAATTTAAGTTCATCGACACACAGTGGGAAAAAATTATTTTTTGAACTCTACCTACGGTAGAACTTATAAATTATTGTCCCTAAAAAATCTGAAATACATTGAAAATTTGACCGTTGGTAGGGTTTCTTTTTTACTTCGCCAATCTTAAATAGTTTCAAGCAGCTATACCTAAATATTTAAATCTGTTAAAAAAATGACATTTTTTAGTACAAAACCAAGAATTGACAGAAATGCATTCACAGTATGAAATTTATTATACCACTAGAAAGCGCTTTCTTTCCAATTCAATCAAGTGAGTACGAAAATAATCTTTTCGAAATATTGACTAAAAACTAATGGAAAAGTTTAAACGGAAACACAGAATTTCAATTTTGAGGTCCTTAACAACTGCAGTCGAGAATCAAGTTACATCACAACCAGAAGAGAAAAAAACGTATGATCATGATTCCTTTTTATTTCGAATTATTATCACTAAAAACCACCATCATTATTTTGTGTGAGAAATTTGTATACATCTTAGCTTTCTTAATAAACAAACATTGTCTCTATTTGACTAATTAGCGTAACGTTAAATACAGTTATCTACGTCTACCTTATAATTAGCACATTAATTTTAAATAATTGTGTGTAAAATAAATCGTGCGTAAAAAAATAAAATCGGGTGTAAAAGTATAATGCAATGTCATTATTAAACGATTTTGTTGACAACGATGTCTGGTAACCAAACATAACATATGCAAACATTCGCATAAGTTTCTCTGAGACACGTGTGTGGAAGGCTCTTATGAACTGCTTTCGATTAAAATATTCGAACATAAAAGCCTTACTTCATAAATAAATATTCATTTCGTATAAGGATCACAACATAACGCAAAACATGGTTATACCGTAGTACTGTTATTTACAAACTTTCTAGAACACAGGTAGACTAGCCATTGTGGAAACTGCGATAAAAACCTAGAGATTGAGTGTTTGAAATTTCCTACAGAATTGTGCAATTGTAAACCATACAGAAAAAGAGCTTTTTGTGCACGATAACATTTTTGATCATTTGAGTGAAATGAAAAATTTAAATTTTATTGACATTTAAGATCCAGCGTACGTACGTAGAATTGGAACCTTTTCAATTTTTAAGTAACTAATTATTTTTGAAATAAAATCACTACATACATAAATTGCTTATGCTAAAGATTATAATAGCCAGAAACCTTGCAAACTATTATTAGACCAGGAATTTTAGGTTTTACACCAAAACTAGATTATTGTAACGACTTTATCGTTTTGTTTTCGTTATCGCCATTAGAAACAAAAGAATAATTAACACAGCGGATCAAGTTACACTTATTCTTTATTTTACTAGTACAGTTCTTTAACTTGTATAAAAACACATCAACTACTACATACATACATTTAATTTATATCAAGTTAACATGACGAACAATAACTTCGAACTGATTTCTAAATTTATGATATTGGTTTTATATATGAAAGATAACAATCTAGAAGATAATTGAATGTTCTCGAATGTAGTTTTAGAAATACAGCGATTATTCTAAATTATTCTGGGAACTCCAGTGGTGTAACATTATGTAAAGCTGATGAAAATACCATATGAAAAGTATTGAATTCTCCTGTGCCGCCTTCAATAATTTTCATGCGTTCAGAATTTCAGGAAATCCCTGAGTATCATTTAATGTGCTTATGACATAATTTAATCGCCTCTAAGCCGCCAAGAAACCAAACAATTATTTTTTGGGATTTTGTAAGAATCTCTTTCATCAATGCAGATTTACAGTGTGTCCGAAATTTTTTGTCAATTATGTGTGTACAATAATGTCGCTTAAAAAATCGTCCTAAAAGTATAGATATTTTGAAAAAAGTAAAATATTGTATTTCTGAAAAGTCGATTAAATTCTTTATTTAAAAAAAATTTTGGCAATCTTTAAAAACATCTTTAAATCACTTTTTACGCTAAATAGGACTATGTACACAGTTTTGTCTTAGATGTTTTGGTTTTCTAGAAACTTCGCCAACTTTGATTTTTCCCATGGCCTCCATATTAGATTTTTTATTATTGAAAAGTACATAATTTTTTCTAATAATAGTGTGCTAAACAGTAATGCAAGAAAAAAGCGTCATTATTCTACAAACATAATTGGCTAAAACTTTCTCCATTTAATCGTTTTTCTACCTCTAATATTAACGAGATCCCTATACTGTCGTGGCCAACTTGTGGCACTTAACTTGTCCGTTTAGTCAGAAACAGAAATTCGTCAGAATAGATGATATGATTTACGATTTATTCGGTGCATCATAATTTTGCAAAATTCTATTCTGGATCAAAACGTCATCCTCATCAGTTAGATTCTTGGGTGTTCTAATCTGACGGGCCATTGGTTTCTTGAAATCTCCGAAAAATTATTACCTAGCAAGTCTATGTATACAGGGTGACCTGGATCTAAATGTACATACGTCACCACAAGATAGAGGCCATCATGGTGGTTCTAAATAACCCACCTATAGTGATTCCATCTTCGACGGTTATCAGATACAGGATGATTTATAATATTTGCACATATTTATTTTTATCATATCTTTATAAGTACCCCGTATAGAATGTTCATATTTGGTGAAAATGTTTTGTGTCTCAGTCGCTTTAAAATGTCATATGCAAAATTGTTGTTTCACAAGTGCGTATTTGAAAAAAATTGTCGATTTCGATTTTTAAAAATTATCAAATTTTTTGAAAAAATATTTTTTATTTAGAAAGTACATAAAAATATGATTCAAATGACATACTTTCTAAAGCTGCCGCACTAAACAATCAATCTTAAAAAAATGACAAATTTCTTCTTTAGAAATCAACAACAAAAACATCATACACTTAAACAAATAATTTCTTTAGCACCCGATACAAATTGTTCATTTTGGGTGGAGGTATTTTGTATTTCAGCCGCTTTAAAATGCTTGACCCAAAATGTTGTTATACAGGTCCGTACTTAAAAAAAAATGTTGATTTCGATTTTTAAATTTTCACATAAGTACATCCAAAGTTTCCGCATTCATCGTTCAATCATAGTAATTAGTTATTCGTTACAATTTAACATCAAAAGTCCTACACATTCAAATAAATAATTTTTAATTACAACAATAATATTAATAATAGCTAACAATAAAATGGTAATTACAATAATTCAACAAAATCTAGAAAAAATTAATAAACCTTGAACATTTCTGATAACAAATAGGTAACACATTCAACAAACCAAAATTTCCAATAATGGGGCGTCCGCCATATTGGCACGGAATTTGTGACGAGAAAAGTTAATCTATCATTCTGCAGCAGCGACTATTTTGAAGAAAATCTACAAATTTCAGCTCAGTCGATTAGTTGGAACTTGTTAAAAATTCAGTTGCAATGAACCAAAATTAAAAACAAAATACAAAACTAGCAAATAATTATTTGAGTAAATTTTCAAAATGTCCCCCATTGATTTCTTCACATTTCCTTCCCCATAATAATTAAATTTGAAATTGCTTTTCTGATCTGATAATTTTTGATTTCCTGAAAAGATTAATTCGTTGCAAGAGCTAGTCCCGTGTATTAATTTGTTCGGCATAAACTAAATTTTTCATGTGTCCCCACAAGAAAAAGTCCAATGGATTGAAGTCCGGAGATCTTGCAGGCCAAGAATGAGGCCCTCCGAGGCCGCGTATTGTTGATTATTCCTGCCCAAACGTTTAAAGAGAATTTATGTTGCGAGTGCGTCTGTCTAATAGCATGTGGATTTTCTTGACACCACACATGAAAATTTCGACAATTATTGACACCATCTCTGGTAAAATGGGCTTCGTCGGTCCATAAGGTCCGGTATATGTCTCTTCTGTGCCTTCTAATCCACTGACAGAAAAGTAGCCGGTTAGCATGATCACCAGGTTGTAACCGTTGTACCTCTTGAATATGGTAAGGATAAAGGCCTTCCTTTTGTAATGTTGAGTGGACTCTTGTTTGTGGAATTATAAGGCGGCTAGAAATTTTTCTTGTTGATGTTTTTTTATTCTCTTCAATCATATTTAGGATGTCTTCTTCCTCTTGAACAGGATGTCTTATGGGCTGATCAATATTATTTTGGGTTGGAAAATGTCCGTGTTCACCAACAAATGAAAATACTTTTGAGAACGTTTGGTGATTTGGACATCGTCTACCAGGAAACCTTCTTTCATATTCTCTAGCTGAGGCTCTTCCATTGCCGTCGCAAAACCCATAAACAAAAATTATGTCGGCGTATTCTTGATTAGAAAATTGATACGGCATTTTAAACGTAAAATAATTGTTTATAAGTTGTAAAGGTATTTATTAACCAAACAAATAGGACTAGCAAAAATTCGACACTGACGTTTATTATTTGCCATTGTTGCTATCCAACGTAAATTGTCAATTGTCACAACTCTATGTACACGCATTATTTTTCCATAGCCACCTAGGTATTTTGTTTGTGGAACTTTACTGTAGAAAGCAATAATACCTATCTATGGTTTGGTTTGGTTTGTATAATTGTTGTAATTAAAAATTACTTATTTTGAAAGAACAACTATTTACTATGGTTGGAGTGATGAGTGCGGCAACTTTGGAAACATGTTACTTGAATCAAATGTTTAAGCTTTTTCAAATAATAATAAAGTTTTTGACGACTGACACAAAATATTTTCACACAATTTTTTTGAAGTACGGACCTGTATAACAACATTTTGGGTATAGCATTTTAAAGCGGCTGAAATACAAAATACCTCCACCCAAAATAAACAATTTGTATCGGGTGCTAAAGAAATTATTTGTTTAAGTGTATGATGTTTTTTTTGTTGATTTCTAAAGAAGAAAATTTGTCATTTTTTAAGATTGATTGTTTAGTGCGGCAGCTTTAGAAAGTATGTCATTAGAATCATATTTTTATGTACTTTCTAAATAAAAAATATTTTTTCAAAAATTTGATATACAGGGTGTTGAATTTTTAAAAATCGAAATCGACAATTTTTTTTAAATACGGACCTGTGAAACAACAATTTTGCATATGACATTTTAAAGCGACTGAGATACAAAACATTTTCACCAAATATGAACATTCTATACGGGGTACTTAAAAGATATGATAAAAATAAATATGTGCCAAATATTATAAATCATCCTGTATCTGGATAACCGTCGAAGATGGAATCACTAAAGGTGGGTTATTTAGAACCACCATGATGGCCTCTACCTTGTGGTGACGTATGTACATTTAGATCCAGGTCACCCTGTATAGTTACAGACATTGTTTTATTAAAAGTATCGGTACCATCTGAAATTGAAAACTTATTTAATCCAAGATCTTAAGTCATAAGCACTTAAAAAAATCCCCCCAACCCCTCCTTAATGTAACACCTTGCAGATGCAAATAGTACTAGTTGATCTAGTATCAGGAAACTACTTTGGAAAGCAATTAAGCTTTCGTTCAAATATCGGTGTTACTAATTATCTTAGAATATACAAAATTTTGATTTTTAAAATTTAGGCTTCTAGAGCCTCCGGTTAAACCGGAATTAGATCGTAAGCAAATGATGCTCTGTTAATCCCTCTTTAGAATGCAGGTAATACGAATTCCAGTGGTTTTCAGAAATTCTCTAGAGTTTCACACTTTGAGCACCTGGAAATCAATGAAGCCGGCATAGAACAGTTCAGAAGTTTTGAATAGTTGTTCCGTACATCAAATAGGTCGTTAGTGCCAATTTTTAGCTTTACATAACTTAGTCATGGGTTTGGTCCATTTTTTACCTAAAATTCTTGGGCTATATCTGTTCGTAGCTATTAAATTTATTTTTTTAATGTAACCGTAATGGATTACTTAAAATCAATTTTTTTCTATAGTTTTTGATTCATTGAATTAAAAAGATATCAAATATACAGGGTGTTCCACTTACAAATCAAAAATAAAATCAATTCCAGTCAAACGAAAATGATCTTGAATTGGTTTCTCCAGAAGCATATGACAACAAAAAGCCTTGATTTAAAAATTATCCCAGAAAATAATAGGTAGCAACGCAGTGCATAGAAGGAACCATCTACTAACTCTTGTATTTTCCATATAACGTCAGATACATGTAAGATGTGCTTTGGGTCATATAAAGTTGAAAATGTGAGTATTTTATACAACCTTTGGTTGTCGTGATTCTATTTTTAAAAGTTTAAGAGCTTTGTCACTGTTAGACAAATAAATAGGTAGACTTTTGTAAAAATCCTTAAATGCTTATAAATATGATAATATTTTTTTAAAGTCCCACTTCATAACAATACACTTTCACAGCCCTCCCTAATAGACTTTCTCTATTGATCTGTCGTTACTATTAGCGACGGAAATAATGAACTATGGGTTTTCCCCATAATCCCGAGAATGTAAATATAATTTCAAACTATTGCAGCTAGCTGTGTAAATTTCCAAAGTTACAAATATCTGAAAACAAGTATACAACAGTGATGTATCGGAAATATCATCAAGGGGAAATAAAAAGCAAAGAATTGTTAGCAGATAAATTTGTATATGAAGTTCCTCAAGAAACAGACACAAGTTTTCTACCCAAAATAATTAACGAAGAAAAGCTTGCGTAGCCACAACTTCATGATATTTCCTTGGTCTCAAACGTATAATCGTGTGTCCCGGAAAATCTAAAGAATTGGGTGCATTCAGGGAACGTGAGCGGATACCGCTACGCTCCCGATACGCTACTGAAGCAGCTGCTACGTCGTTCTGAAAAACTACTTAGAATCGAAACGCCTACCGTGTGTTCACTTCAAGTAGCGTAAACAAAATGCGCTACTAAAATGGCGACTGCTCCGCAACATGTTGTAGAAGTAGCGGTACCAAAGTAGACGTTTTCACAACAGTTCCGTAACTGTTACGTCTGCTTAATGCACCCATTCTGTGTAAGATGCGGAATTTGAAAAGTCCGATTATATGTCCCCAAAGTGTTTTTAGAATATTCCCAGTATCACAACACAACATTACAATGTGTACTAAAAAACGTTTTGCGTAATAATTTTACAATTTAACCAAACATATCAACAATATTTCAAAACAATTATCGCATAGTAAACAGCTTACTTTAAATAAACATTGTTGTTGTTTTGTTGCTCAATTGTTTAACCGAATTACCGTTAAATTATCGCAATTAAGTACGTGAATTGTCTCTTCACCGATAGAAATTAAACGCTGTTAATTTAAAATAATAATACAACTAAAAAAAAGGAATCGGACTGGGACTAAAACCAATGTACGTAATCGCGATAATTTAGCGGTAATGTCCTTTAACATTTGATCGACGCCCGGATATCAAAAACGCAAGTTTTACAAGTGTTTTTAAAGTAAGCTTTTTGCTACGCGATACATTTTTTGAAGATATGTTTGGTTAGAAACGTTTTCTAGTACACAATATAATGTGGTCTGATACTGATAATATCCTAAAAGGACTTTGGGGACATATAAATCAGACTTTTCAAATTCCCCATGTTAAACAGAATGCTTTAGATTTTCCGGAACACACGGTATACCGTCCTCATACGAGCTTTTACCTCAACGCAATGTTTTCGAGCGAAAAACAAATTTTACGTTGAGTCTAATGTATTGTATTTATTTTATTTTTCTAATTTTTTATGCTTACCAAAGGAATGTATGGTTCATTTTCTAAACAATTGGAAGTTTGTATCATTGCTAAATTTTATAGAATGTTTAGTTCATTTCATTTAAATAATAGTTGAAATACATTGAATAAAAAAAAAATTATTTGTTGGGCGCTTTTCTCTAATCCCTCCAATATCCTCATTCTTTAATGAAATAGAAAAAAATATAATAACAGGTAATGAAACATGATGTTTTTTAACTCAAGTGATGTTGCAGGATCTCGCATTCGTTACAATTCATAAAACTGACATTACATTTTCTTTATTCAATTTATGTTGCATTGCCATTGACTTTCATAAACTTGTATATGTAAGTGAGAGGAATAGAATAGAAGAAGAATTTATAAACATGAATTTAGAAGTCAAGAGAATTACATTTACCAAAAGAAAATATATTAATTTATAGTGGAGTAAAATCAAAAGAACGGACAGCAGGAGAAGGGTGTATCATTAAGAAATATCTGGCAAAAAATACTGACAGGATGAATTCTAATCAATTGAGTCTCATGTGGAACTTTTTCTGGTGAACGGGATGTAAGACCAGAAACAAGTAAACAATCGACGAAATGAAAAATCACACCAAAACGTAAATGGGATGAAGGGAATTTAAACCGTAGTTGCACCAGTAAAAAAAATGAAGAAAAATTACCGGGTTTGACGAACTTTGACCTCTACCAAAGACAAAGAGTTCAAGATAACGATGGCAAAAAAATTGGTTTGGGTGCTTCAGTTGTGCAAAACTTCTGTAATATTTTGCAAAAAGAGTTCTCAGGCAATGGATTTTTTTTCTCTTTTTCGATAATTTTTTTACGAGTGCATCACTAATTACGAAACTATCTCAATTGGGTATTGGTGGTAGCGGTACAGTTTGTGAAATTCGAACAGAAAAGAGTACAGTTGAAAACACGCAATCCATGAAAAAAAAGGCTCTATATGATAAGGAAAAAAAGTAGAAATAACGCAGCCAAATGTAATTTATCAATACAATTCTTTCATGGGTGGTGTAGACCAAATGGATAACAATGTCGCTAATTACAGAATTAGATTTCGGGGACAAACAATGGTACATACCTATTATATTATGGACGTTTGACTTGTGTATGAACAAGGCATGGACACTGTCAAAATATTTTGATATGAAGCTCGACAACGTGGAGTTCAAGGGACAGGTAATCATTGCGTTGCTACAAAAATACGAGCAACCACCAAGCGCTCCAGGACCTTTTACTTCTTTTGTTTCACCAGCAGCTCGGCTCCATGGTCAGCATTTAATTTTAACTCAGTAGCCACGAATAAGATGCGCTAAGCAAAACCACGAAATCGTGTGATAGTTGTGAAGTGGCTTTGCACGTTTTTGTTTATACCATAAATGAATTACTATGATTTACCTATTTTTAATCATTGGTTTAGACCTTTAGACATAATCCTGAAATAAAATACATGTATTTTTAGTCTAAAATTTTTTACATTGATTTACCCAATGGGTTGCTAACGACCCAGCCAAATTTTCAAAATATAACGGTCCCAAATTTTTTCAATAATTTTCCACCCGTCCTTACATTATTTAGACTCATTAAACCAAATTTTACAACAATTGCACAAAAAAAGTACTGGGCATAATTGGGTACCGAAACAGAGATAGCAAAAAATATTCTATGCGGTGTTAAAACAATAAAAATAAAAAATCAGAATATAGAATTCAAAATAAGGAATGGATATTTATTGAAAAAACGAAACCAAGGTAACTAAAACTATAAAACAAAATATGGCGCCTTTAAATAAAAACCGAGACTTGATACTAAAACAGCATAAAAGATAAATGCGACAAAGAAGAAATACCTCAAGGTATTATTACTAAGAGAAATAAAATTAGAAACGACCATATAATAGAGATTGGCGTGAAAGTGACTTACCGAAATCAAATCAAAAGAGTCATAATAAAAATATGGGACAATAAAATTCCAGGTTTATTTATTTATTTATTCGTATGGTATATTATACAAATATAGTATTGTGATGTAAGTGTTATGGTGCCCCAGAAGATCATAAAATATAACAGCACAGCCATTACATGACGACATATAATGGACTGGTCCAAGCGCCAGTCACGACAATGAATAACAAAAGAATACCCGAAATAGAGCTGATAAGATATAATTAACAATAATCAGGAAAAGAGAGGACTAAACTGGCAACAACTGAAAAATATGGCTGACAGGGAAATCAAACAATAATTAAATGGTTATGTAGAGTTTGAGAAACTACGCCTTGAAAGATACAAGGTGTTCCATTAAAAACATATTTTTTGGCATCCCGTAAAATGCACATCTTGTATCGTTAAAAATAGTTTTACAACGTAGATCTTTTTTAAACCAATTATGTTTAGTATAAACTTTTTTTACCTATCTCCAACAGGCTAGCTAGCTAGAAAAGAATCAACATAC
This sequence comes from Abscondita cerata, assembly GCA_030710515.1. Classification (NCBI taxonomy): domain Eukaryota; kingdom Metazoa; phylum Arthropoda; class Insecta; order Coleoptera; family Lampyridae; genus Abscondita; species Abscondita cerata. Next base: position 139,860 of record JALBCR010000910.1, on the reverse strand, counting down.
TAATGTAGAACCCTGTATAGGGTAACATCAGAAAGGGCGTAGCTCCGTAGGTTTTTTATTACATTAGACAAAATGTTTGGAGATTAGAGGGCTTATATTAGATAAAACTACTAATGTTCTATATTATAACTTGTGAACCTTGTCAACTTTGTGAACAAATACTCGTTCTACACGTTCAATGACTACTACATTTTCAACGGTTGGGAATTTCAGTATTTTGGATGTAATCCATAGATTGAATCGAATACAAGTTCTACAAAACATAACTATTGATATTGAAAGAGTCGATACACTTCCCTAGAAAACAATCTTCACGTATGGGTTAATTCAGATCTACGACAATTGACGGAAGCCTTGAGAATTTATTAATTTATCAGACGATAACGTTTGTTCAACTACTAATAAGTGTTTCAAAGATGCGTCCCAACTGGCAGTCAGTTTTGGGATTTATTTATTTATTTATTTGATGAATAAGCAGAACTTGAACTATCAAACGTTGCTATTTACCTCAAAAGAGGCCAACGACCATAATAAAACTGGAAAAGAACTTGATTCAGATGACGAAGCTAATGATATTTTAGTAGACAGCAATATCATTTCCATTGAAGATACCTTATCTGACAGATCTATATATCAAGCAACGAGTTCTTCAGAGTCAGAAGGCGATTTGTGTACAATTATTTAATTACTGGATGTGACTTAAATTTAATAGATTTTTCATGTCAAAATGATGATTTCGAATATGAAAAGGGTCCTTTCGTGAAAGTTCGTACACAAAATGGTTGTAAAAAAACGTTGGTATGGTTTCTTTCGGAAGAAAAAGGTTGAGAAAATTTTGGTCGTTTATTAAGATTTAGCAACTCAGGTGTCAAGCTGAAAGCGTAAAGCAAATTGAAAAATATCATTTGAAAATGAAAAGTATTATGCAGTTTATTACGATGACCAATGGTATATTGGACGAATAATTGGAATAGATTCAGAGAGTGCACAACGAGGTGCACAAGTTACATTTTTAAAGGATGAATTGGATGTTTTTTTCTGGCCCACGATCGAAGATTTACAAAGGAATTTATAATAAAGGGGCCAATTGAATTGATAGGCAGCAGACCATTTATCATAAGTGAAACGACCATAAAGTTTATAAAACATATAAAAAATTGAATTAAGAGATGTATATGTGTACTGTAGAAAATTGTAGTATAAACTCAGTCGAGAATTCAGTTATTATTTTAATTTGTTAGTAGTGTTCTTGTTTCTGTTTGGAATTTATTATCAAACTTTGTGAATTTTTCATGAAGTATGTAGGAAATTCATGAATTATTGAAAATATTGAAATATTTGTGTGAATTCGATGAAGAGTTCGTGAAGTCTGTGAATTTTTTGCAATAAATTGAAAATGTAAATGATGTGTAAAAAGTGTGAAATACTAGTGAAATATTTATGAAATTCGTGAAGTTCGAGTACTTATGAAGTTTGTAAAATATGAAGTATGATGTACACGATTTTTCACAGTGACTGACCCTCCGAATAATAGATTATGCACATACAAATATCATTTAATGCAAATGGTCATTCGGATTAACAAATAATTCATATTATCGAGGATGTTCTGTACAAGAATCAAATAAAATTACTTCGCAAGAAAAATGAAAGATAAAACATTAATAAAACCCGAAAACACAATCGATTTCAATTTGAAAGCGAATGTTATATAATATTGAATATAAAAACAGAATATTACAAGATGAATAATAAACGGTTACAGAATTTTGAATGTTTAATCACAACGTGATTTCACTAACAAAAATCATCGTGATACTTTCATTTAATTGTGATTAGCAGGTATTATTTCGCAAACTTGCAAAAATTCGAGTACCCACAAATTGATTTGTGCAATTACTTATTATAAATACAAAACAAAACCCACATATTATTTATGAGATTACTGATTAAGCCTACACATTTCAATTAAATGTTATTAAAAAATACAATAATTAAAAATAAGATTTTACAAATCCATGCATAATTGCAAAAATACGTTACAAAATATTTTCATAACTGAATTTAAAATAATATTTAAATTGAGAATTATAATAATTACTGCTCAAATCAACAGTTTAACGTGGGTGGAATATTTAATTGACATTATTGTCCAGTTAAAGGCTAGTGAATACCAAATAAATGCACTGCATTATTACGCTATCCTATTATTTACACTTTGAAACATCAACTAGTAAATAAGTTGTAAATATTATTTTACAAATGAGTGCTCTTATTAATTATCAGTAAGAACGAAAAAGATCATTTATCAATTGTAAATAAGCTTGGGGATATCTAACAAGATTTGCTTATTGTTAAGCATTATATTGTTTATTAACTATTAGTTGTTGAAGTAACTTGTTAGCATTAGTCAAGTCAATGAACTGTCATTAAAAATATCTGGTTGGATGAAGCGAAGGTGTGAATAACGTTTATGTGTATATAGTCAAACTTTACCTATATTTAAATGTTCTTTTTCCAATATACTAAAAATCTTCCAGAGCGCGAACTTAAACTCGGTTAGAACAATACTACAATTAACTGATGATAACCTACTTAGTCATTTAATAGTACAAGTAGTTGTGGTTCTTGACCACAGTTTCCTAAATATATGTTTTGTGGTGACATAAATATGAATCCCATTAAATCTAAAACCTAGATTAGTTAGCGCTGATGTAGTATTATACTTCCGGTAGCGGACTGATTGGAGATGATTTGTGTTTGTTTATTAACAAAGATAGAAGCTTTGTTGGAAAAATGCTCATACAAACTGACTCAAAACTTTTGATGTATAAAACAAATTATGCGTAAATCCTTGAAATCCATGTACGGTAAAGCGACCTTAGATGCAACATAAATTATATCCCCAACGGCAATATAGAAACGACGGCTACAACAATCCCATGCAAAAACTATTTTTTTCGCAATGTTAGCTTGGGAAGAATCAAATGAATCCTAGAGTAGCAGAAGTTTACAAGCGTCAGGATAACACCAAAGAATCTAAATCACTCGAAAAATTCAAAGCAGAATGTGCAAAATACAAAGTAAATAAAGGTGGTACATTATTTAAAAAAAGTTTTTGAAAATATCACCTTACATCATATTTATTAAGTAAAGTACACTCAAAAGTTTTTCAATATACTAATTTTATGATAAAATTAATTTAGAATATAAACAAACGTAAAAAAATTAATTATTGACAAATGCGGGTTATGCAAATTATAACCTTCGTGTTCTACAGCCTCAGGATAATGTTTTCTTCGTGCACAGTACTGCCGGAATTAAAATTATAGCGTAACATCTATCAGTTACGTATCAAATTAAAACCGTCTTTTTTTAGTTACTGTAGGCGTCGATTGAAAACAAAATTGCGTTAACCTATTAAAATATTATCTGTGTTGTGGTAATTTTGTGTTAAAAATCGTTAAATTTTTCGAATGAAAATTAATGACCGAAAAGGTATAATTTGAATAATTCCTAAATTACTATTCTACTAATTGAAATATATAATTACAATGACCAAAAAATCTAATTTATAATTGAGAATTGACGTAATCTTTGTAAATTGGTAGTCTAAAATATTAAAACATTAGTATACAGATTCAGAATATTAAATTAAGTATAAAATCTTTGAAAAACCATTGAATAACAGAAATCCAGCAATTACAAAAATTCAACATAAATAACCCCAAAAATTTAAATAATTTTCTTAATAAAAGTGGTATAGCCAAAGTTTCCTGTCCGAAGTAAATTTGTTGCAATACTTGAGAAGAGATGCAGTAATGTTTTGTCGACCGAAAAAAAAATTCTAATGTGCATAATTAGTCCCCATTTTTCAAATTTAAATTCACGTTGTTCTACATTTGTTCTGTATTGTTTCAAAGTTATAACAAAAAACAAACAACAAACGCAAAAAACTCGACCTTTTTGCACCCCCAATTTTTTGAAATTAATTTTTTTTATCAAGAGACTTAGCAAGAGTGGTCAAGACTGTAGGGTCGTTTTATTTGTTTAATTTTAAATTTTTTATATTGTTTGGGGTTGTTCTAAGTATCTAAGCACTGTTCCAAATAATCAATTCTCGAAAGCTATACTTTTATAAAGATACAGGAAAATACACCAACAAATGCTGAAATCAGTCTACAAAAGTTACGAATGTCGTTCAACAAATCCTTAGATAACAGTAGAAAAAACTGTTTGAGTAAATTTTTTTTTCAAAATAATCTCTACATGACGCAGAAAATCCTCGGAATTCCGACGAAAAAGCACTAAAATAGTGTCAAAGTTCACCCATGAGAAGTTAGCAATAACTTTCAGCAATAGATTTCAGCTTTACTACATTAATTGATTATAAGTGACTGAGCTGTTATCATTATTTTCACAGCTTATGGCATTTTTCTCACCCCTCTTGTTGCAGTCGAATCTAACACACATTGAATTGTACTGCTTTAATTTGTATAATAATAATATACAGGGTGTCCCACCGGAAACGCCATCGATAGATTATAGAAAAACTGTACATGGGAAAAATTTGAAAATTTGGTAGTATACTAACATCGACGGGGGCAGTTCCGCTAAAATATTTTCAAGATGGTGACACTTCCGGTTATACCGGAAGTATGTGTCAACTTGCTTATTTTAAATGGAACACCCTATATATTATTCTATTTTTGAATTTTGCACAAAATTCTAGACACATTTTGTGTATAATGTCTTATACCTAAGTCTAACTGTTTTGGACTTATTTTAAATTTTATGTCAAAAATGACGTTTTCAGGCCTAAACAAAATTATAAAATTTTCCTATACTAATGCCTTTATTATTTAATTGAAATAGGTTTCCTTGTAGCAGGGGACCTATTTTAGTGGGCTATGTCGATATTTTGATAATAAATTAATACAGGGCGATCAAAAAAAAAGGATTAAAATTAAATTCAAAAACACGTCAAAAGTCATTTTTTTAAATGCAAGCACCATGTTTTTTATAATTTTTATTTTATTTAGCATCAAAATAATTCTTTTTAATATGAATGGTTATTCCTAGTTGGCCATGATGGCGTTAGAAAACAATCATCTGTCAAGGATATGTCAAACTGTTAAAAATTTTCAATAATCATGCCGGGACGCTTAAATTATACAAACGAAGATTACTTAAATTTATTTATTATTTATGGACAATGTGATAAAGTTATATTAAGAACATGTGTTACAGTTAACTGTACCGACTGTGAGTGTTAAAGTGCATATCGTTACCAAAGCGATAACTTTAAATGCTTGAAACACACGTGTGTCGATAAAGCCAGGTGTTCTTTCGTTGCGTGTGTAATACTGTACAAGTAATTACTTGGCTTTATCGACACACGTGTTTTCAAGCATAATAAGTTATCGCTTTGATAACGATATGCACTTTAACACTCACAGTCGGTACAGTTAACTGTTGGCATTTCTTAGTTTGATACACACAGTTTGACATATCCTTGACAGATGATTGTTTTCTAACGCCATCATGGCCAACTAGGAATAACCATTCATATTAAAAGAAATCAATAGCATTTGTGCAACAAAAAAAATGTTAAATTGCCAATATTTCGAAAACCATGAATTTTTTGAATAGACAACCTTGTACAAAGTCAACCTTATTTTTGATGCTAAATAAGATAAAATTATAAAAACATGGTGCTTGCATTTAAAAAAATGACTTTTGACGTGTTTTGAATTTAATTTTAATCCTTTTTTTGATCGCCCTGTATTAATTTATTATCAAAATATCGACATAGCCCACTAAAATAGGTCCCCTGCTACAAGAAAACCTATTCCAATTAAATAATAAAGGCATTAGTATAGGAAAATTTTATAATTTTGTTTAGGCCTGAAAACGTCATTTTGACATAAAATTTAAAATAAGTCCAAAACAGTTAGACTTAGGTATAGGACATTATACACAAAATGTGTCTACAATTTTGTGCAAAATCCAAAAATAGAATAATATATAGGATGTTCCATTTAAAATAAGCAACTTGACACCTACTTCCGGTATAACCGGAAGTGTCACCATCTTGAAAATATTTTAACGGAACTGCCCCCGTCGATGTTAGTATACTACCAAATTTTCAAATTTTTCCCATGTACAGTTTTTCTATAATCTATCGATGGCGTTCCCGGTGGGACACCCTGTATAAAAAAACAAATTCAAACATTTTTTTTTAAATTTTTTTAATTTTTTAAAAATATTTTTTTTTTTTTTTTTTTATTTAAATAATAAATTAAAAATTTTTAATGAAAAATTGAATTGAGAATTTCTTTTTTTTATTTTTTAAATAAACAAACTACATAGAAATGAAATTTCCTCCACATGTTCATGCAGTTTTTCAAATTTGACAAACATGTCGATAAAAATTTCTTTAATGCAATGTTTTCTACAATAAATTCTAAAGTGGTTAACACAAAATTGGAATCTACATTACTTTAGTTTATTTATAAATAAGTAAACAATTCAGAAACGAAATTTCGCGCACATATACACTGTGTCGAAGATATGGACGGTCACTATGGGTATCTTCGTAACAAGCAGATACAGACTAGGTTAAATGGAACAAAAGTTGGGCCCTCAAAGGCCCAAATGGCGTCGTCGACATCTCCGTAAATTGTATGCGTTTTTGAGATATTTTGAATATTTTGATTTTCAATTTTACATTATATTTTTTCTGGCTTTATTAGTGGAGTTACATCATCTGATGACACTTAAACATCAACTTATTTTGTTTAACGTATTGTTGTTAATTTTTGAATCCGACGTTTGTGTTTTGTGGAACCATCAACTACTTTTGTTCTCCAATACTGCCCTTATTTTTTGACATTATATTCTGAAAGCCCTCTTCACTTCCAATTGTGTATCACACTTTGCGAGTTACTATTATTTAAGTATTTTTTTAGAGTTTAATAAAGAATGTTCCTATTACGGACCTGTACAAAGCATTTAAAGTAAAGTTCTATACAACAACCTATATCATTTAACACTCTAAGTCATTTAATCGTTCAATAAACATACATTTGTTTTCCAAAGCCTGCTCTTTGTCTTTTTTAAATGTAAGGTGATTTGTTTCATTAAATTATTACTTAAATTTATCAATTGGAATATTATTGAACTTAAAGTGTTAAATGATATAACTAGTTGTATTGTACTTTACTCAATGCTATGTACAAGTCCGTAATAGGAAAATTCTCTATTAAACTCGAAAAAAATACTTAAATGTTAAAACCCTCAAAGTGTGATACACCGATGAATTTGGTATGAAAGGGGGTCAAAATATGAGCCGTATTTAAGAAAGAAAGTTGATGATGATTCCACAAAAACAGAACGTCGGATTCAAAAATTAGTAACAATGTGTTAAACAAAATAAAAAGTTGTTGTGAAGAAGTGTTATCGGAATTAATGTAGCTTCACTATTAAGGCCAGAAAAAAAATTAAATGTAAAATCAAAAATACAAAATTATAAATATCTCAAAACGTATAACATTTTGAAGATCTCTGACAGTAATTTTTTTTGGCCTTTTGACCAAGTCTGTATTTGGTACCGTTTGGAGATACTCGTAGTGGCCCTCCTTATATTGGATACAGTGTATATGTGTTCGCAATATTGTTATTGCTTTTATATATTTAACTACAAATTAAAAGAAGTAGAATTTAATGTAGTTTCGAATGCAACAAGAGGACTTATAAAATATTTCATCAGCTGTGAAAACATTTAAAACAGCTTGCTTAGTTGTAATACAACTTAATGTAGCTAAGTTATTGCTAACTTCTCATAGGTGTCAAAGTCGACTTAACGATTGGGTTTACTCGTCACTGTTAGTAAATGCGGTACCCATCATGAGGTTTTTTCACAGTCAATTTTTATTGCAAAATTGAAGAGACTGCGTCTTGCAGTATGCCTGTTACCTCAACTTATTTGCGCACTTTAATTCATCGATCATTTAAGACCATATCGTGGTTTTTGTCAATTATTTTCGAGGATAGACACTTCTACAGAGTGTCGGAATGATGTCTACATTTTGTAGATATATCGCCATGTTTAATTATATATATATATATATATATATATATATATATATATATATATGCTGTATCTTCTTTGTTCCATAAAAATCCCAGGACTAGACGGTGTGCCTTGAGGGTTGATAAAGGGGTCAGGCCGGATTTAATCAAAGCCGTCTTAAACTACACACTTGCGGAAGCCAAATTTCCACACATTCGGAAACAGGACAAAGTGACACTCATACCTAAATTAGAGGCTGACAAGAGTAGGTCCATTTGTCTTTTAAACAACTTTGGCAAAGTGTATGAGAAAATTCTGCTCCATAAAATTCAAGACAAGATCCGACTGAACCCATGTGCATTCGGACCACAATGGCCGTCAAGATTAAAACTGAACCGGACACCTCCGGTCTGGGCAGAAATGTACGAAATAAGTATGCGCTTTTAATAACAATAGACGTTAAAAATGTATTCAACAGCATAAAACGCCAAAGCATTATGGGATCACTATCGAGATTTGACTCATCCACTTATACTTATGACCTTATACGACTACCTTTCACAATGTACCATAACCACCGAACTCACAGATAATACCAAGTACACGAGACTGTATAGACGAAGTGTTCCACAAGGGTCGATCTTCGGTCCCATATTATGGAATGTCGCTTATGATGAGGTGCTAAAATAAGTCGAGCATACAACGCCCTTAAAAATTGAATGCAGGGTAAGGGTCTACAAATCGTACTCCAGCTTGATAATATTCAAATCCCGCCCAGCTAAACAATTAAAGTCCTAGGTATCATCTTTAATATACAACTTAATTATATAAAGTACGTTAACAATACCACAACCAAGATCAGAAAAACAATGGGAGCCATTGTACAACTAATGGCAAATATCTACGGACCCAAGAATGGCAAAAGAAGAGTAATAGCATACTACACGCTATCGGCAATAATGTATGAGACAAATGTCTGCTCTTCAGCGGTAAAGTCCGAAAGTCTCTTGAACAGATTCGGCACTCACTGGCAATTGCCAATACATTGGCATACAGAACCGTTGAAGGAGAAAACATCGGAGTTATAGCGGGAATTATTCCCTTGGATATTCTGGTAGCAGTTAGGGCTAAAATGAAAACACAGGAGGAATGAATTGAACGAGCCGGTGAGACAGGAGAGATTCCTGGACTAAAACTAATAGGTACTAAACATTAGAAAATTTGTTATATTATATTAGACACCTGGTAACCGATCAAGAAGGGTTAGAAAAACTATGGAATCCAGACACATAACTCTTAAATACCTAATCAATACATATGTGTAAGAAAATGTAGCGTGACCAAAGGGCTGGTCTGTAGTTAGCTCCCAAAAAGCATTGAACACAGATCCACTCCGGCCTTGCTGTATATTATTATAGTTATAGTTTAGTTGTTTTCTTTATTCAGTGTATAAACTTTATATTAAAAGTCAATTAATGATTAAATTAAGTTTGATTGCTAACAGGAGTTCAACTTTATTCACTTCATTAATTCTTAGAACGCATAGAAAAATTAAGAACAAAAAAATGGTTTTTAAAACATTTATTGTGTTGTTTAGTGGTTTTGTTGTTCATAAAACAACTCGGAACAACAAATGATTTAATTTAAATTCCTACATTTGTTAAGGAGCTTCTCAAGTTAAAATCATGGAAGAAAGCAAAAAAAAGCTTGAAAAAAAAAACAAAAACGGTATTGTTCATGTTCCATTTACTAAATTAATTGTTTGTAGAACGATTCAATATTATAACACAGTAATTTAGGTCGTTGATTATCAGTGACATAATTTTACTCGTACAGTTTTATTAGGTATCTACCACAACGATAAGGTTGTATTTATTTTATAATTTTAATTATACTATGCATCCCTTGTCTAATTCTTTCGTTTGAAGGATTCCTTTTCCCATTTTTCTCATAATCAGAAAATATGTATTTAGTAAATAATTCCCCTTTGTTTTGTTAATAAATTGTAAAGATCTTCTACGGTCAGAAGGGCCTTCAATAGGAGTTGCAAAAACAAAAACAATGGTCCTTTTTTACACAAAAAGACCGTAGAAGATGTTTACAAAATATGTATTGTTAATGGTATAGGATTAATCCTTGTCATAAAACATTGTTTTAGTGAAAAATAACTTTTTAAAATCGTTTCGCATAATTCGACGATTAAAATGTCATGATATTAAAACGGATACTATGTAATCGGCTCTGATACGGTTTGAGAGAGAAATCCTTAAAAAAAAAGTTATGAAAAATATAATTTACAACAACTCTGAGATTAAAATTAAATATCTAAATATCAAGCTATATTAAAATGTTCTCTGACAGAAGTTTTTAGCTGAATTATGTTGTACTCGGTTGTACTATCATTCTAATTCGTCAATGACAATTTTCTGACTTTATACAGGGTGTCCGGAAATGATCAGCAAAAACTAGGAGGAGAAATAATGTCATAAGTAGCCGTAAGTTGCTATAACACTTTTTCGAAACCCAAAAACGGTACAGACGGGATTAAAACTGATTTTTGAAATAAATTTTTTGAATAACTTTTTTCCTAATATTAGATCGGTTTCAAATTTCGTACACCTGTTAGTAACATTATAAAAAATTTGGTGGAAATTTTGATGTAAATCTATCAATGACAAATGTAATAAACTGCACTTTACATTAAAGTACGTAACTGTTTCCTGGAAAACGACTCAGGTTATCGTTTATCAAGACAGGTTTTTTGAAAATATTTCATCGAACTTATTGTGAAAATAAGGTAACGAATAAGTTTCTAACAAAAGTTTGGTATTTTTCTATGTAATCACCCTCTAAGTTTTTGCTCATAATTTCAGGACACCCTGTATGTATACATATAATACACGTAACAAGAAAATTTTAGAAAAGGAAGGATTTCTTTGTACGATAAATATCATGACCTTTAATCAGAAACTTAAATATTCATAATTTGAAGCATGTTTTATTTAGGATATTATTTAAATACGTAAAAATTAATAGTCATAATAAAGATGTTAACATTCTTTGCAGATCAATTAACAATTTGGAATTCCAATTTTAACATATACAAAAAATGTAAACATAACAGTGCATTTTTTAACTCCAGATGCCAAAATCAGATTCTTAACTAGATTAAGCCGCTAATATAAACTATTCGTTTGAATTTTAAACGTTACATACCTATAGTAATAGTTTTTATAATAATTTTATAAAAAAATCTAGCTTTAGTTTGATTAATGTAATGTAAGTAAAGCAATGTATTTTATACCTAATGATTTGATTAATCTACAGCTAAATAATTACATGTAATCGAAGAGTATAGCCCTAATCACTTTAAAAAGCTTAATCTGCTTTATTCTATATACCTGTTAGGTACGTCACTAAAGTTCCCAGAATAAATTAGAATAATCGCTGTGTTTCTAGAACTCCGTTCGAGAACATTTAATTATCTTTTAGATTATTATCTTTCATATATAAAAGCTTCATCATAAACTTAGAAATCACCTCGAAGTTATGAGTAGTCATGTTAAGTTGATATAAATTAAATTTATATAATAGTTGATGTGTTCTCATACAAGTTAAAGAACTGTAAGACTAAAATAAAGAATAAGTGTAACTTCATCCGCTGTTGCGCTTCTAACTGCGATAAGGAAAACAAACAACGATAAAGTTCATAACAATACAGAATAACCAATTGAAAAGAAACAGACTTGTTTTAAAGCATTAAACAAAAATATCAACGTCTGACCTATAATAAACACATTAATTACTAAATAATTGTGAAAAATTCTAATTTTAAATATATCGTGCAAAATAAAAATAAAGTCGTGCGTAAACGTACAATGTAATTTAAATTGAATTTTTATTAAACGATTTTTGTTGTCAACGATGCCTGGCAATCAAGCAATATGCCATACTCGAAATAAAAAAAGTGAAACCTTGTGCGTTCCTCTGCTGTAGTAACTGTTTCTATTTGCAAAAATTAGTTCTAACGTAGAAAAACAATGTATGAGACACGTGTGCGAACGGCTTTTATGCCTCTTCGCCTGCGGCTCGTGTTTTAAACTTTGCAACTCGTACATAAGAACCTTACTTCACACATTGGCATCATAAATAACTTTTATTTAGTAACTACAATTACGTGTCAACTTCATAAATCTTCTTCTATTTCGGAACATCGAAACAAAACTTCGACAACTGTGTTCTACACTCGATTCAACAATTGTTTGATAGTATTTGATATTGTATCTGGAGCGTAATAAACATTAAAATTTAAACAATAGCTAGGTATTTCTATGACCAGAGTTGACCTATAATTTAATTAAATTACAGAATTCTAACAAACGTGTTGATAGAATTAATAAAACTAAAAGAAAGGCGAAACAACTTAGCAAAACGTAAGAATAAAATAAATGTAAATAAAAGCGATTCATAAAGATTTCGGACTACTGATAATAACTATCTACGAAAAATTGTGTTGTAGTGTTGCTCTAGATATGATGTTTCCTAGGTATGGTAATACTATATTCTGTAACAAGGTTAGGATGAAAATTCGTAGCGAGTGAAATGTTACGAATCACGACCATCGCAAATTTTCATTCTTACCATGTAACAGACTATACTCTCTCTACGACCAAAGGTTTGAAATAAATATTTTAAGATGACAAATAATCAATATTTGCATGACGAATTTGTCACCACAATGACAGTCAATGCTAACGCTATATTGTTGTGAAAATAAAAAAAAAAAAAAAAAAAAAAAATTTTATAAAATCTGTTTTACCTCTAGAGTAAAAACTAATACATTTAAATCGGACAGGCCTAGAATCAATGCCAAGAGTGAGAATTTCAGCATTTCGTAATTCAATTTGATTTCAGAATGAGACTAGACGCATATTTTTTGTTTTACCCGTTTCTAAACTAGTGCACATCAAAATTAAACAAAAATAATACCGAAAAAATAGACAAGGTGATAACATTAATAATTAGTGGTCACAAGGAATTGTTACAACTGGAAAACGGTTATACTTACTAAGCTGATTTTGAGCTGATTTTAAAGAAAATTTAAGGTTCTACAAATTATAACTTGTGTAGTTTTTGGTATCTTTTTTTCGTTTTTGCACAAACACAAAAATTAATCTGATAATCGCAGCAATGTGGTAACCGTTTGGTCCACAAAAACGGATACAGTAAAAAAGATGTTATTTTAACGGGACTAATTTTAGCTTTATTTAATAGTTATTTGTGTAACTAGTTAGTTTATATATTAATTTAATAATTAACAACAATTCCAATACAGTTTTTCTATATCTTTTATATTCCGTACATAAACACAGAAAATTGGTCAGAGTAATAAATAGCTCACGTGATAACTTTAATAACATTACAGATCGCGATTCAAATTAGAAAACGGTTAGAGCTATTGAGTTGGTCTCATTATATACCAAATTTAATGCTCAACTAATTATCTAGAGTTTATTTTTTACGTATTTGTTGTTTGTGCACAATTTTTTAGTGAATTTTTTTAACGTTGATACATTTTTTTTCAGATTACATAATTGTATCTGTGTATGTAAAACAATGAAAAATACCAAAAAACTAAATTGGATATACTTAGTAGGGCACTGAATTTGCTTTAAAATTTAGATAACTAAAACCAAGCCTATAACTCAAACCGTTTTTTAACTGTAACAGTTCTTATGAACCATAAGGTTTTTGCAGTTACCAAGTATAATATCTTTTTATTGTATCAGTTTTTGTGAATCAAAACGGTTACCACATTCTGTGATTATCAGATTAATTTTGTGTTTTGAACTTTTAACAGGACAATGTTTTGATATTGTGAGTAAAACTGCAGAAATATAACTTTTCAGAGTATATTTTAACCCCCACTGCCTAAGCACAACTTCGTCGAGGGGGAAAACATAGGATAGAAGCCATTAAAAATAAAACCTTTTTTGCAATTATTTCCGATTTGTTTACTTTTTTGTTTTTACCCTATTGAACTGCATGTGAACTAAAGTCCTATGATTATTCAACACTTAGTTACTTATGTTTCTGTATTAATTATAATTTGTAATTTTGATTTATGAATTTGTTTGGAGAACAAAGGCCTTCTTATTATTATTATTATTATTATAACTAAAAATAAACTGAAACAATATAATTTTAAGAAAAAAATGTAATGAAGTTTTCACAAAAAATTAAAGCAGAAATATTTGATTTTTCTTTCACAATAGAGAATATTAATGCAAACATTTTATATAAACATTTTTTTTATAAAATTCAACGGAAAATTTTTTGGGTTTTTACGATTGAAGATTTTCCGAAGGATTTCAAAACATTGCGTTTTTCTCAATTTATCTATACTCTTAACGCTTTTAAGTTCTTGTAATTTAATTTCTGTCATCTAAAGGGTACAATGTAAAATTGTTTTGCAAACGGGTTTTTTGAACAAGTTAATAATCACCAAACTTTTGGCTAGATAATTTTTTTCTATGAATACAGGCAAATATAAGTATAGGAGAGACAAAAACTTTCGTAAGAAACTAAATTACGAATAAGTTTTGTAAGGTAATTTTTCGAAAAAAATTATTTCTCTTCAAGTTGCTCATTTTGTACAATGTCAGTTTGACCGAATGACGCATCAGATTATTATTATTACTATTGTATTTAGATAAAATTATAAACTCAAAAATAATTTCCGCCGAGTACGTTTGCTGGTTTTCAAAAAAACTTTAAGTGCCGTTTTATCCAAAAGAACTTAAGACACGATTCGAAAAATTCCCAAATTTTGAATTTTTAGTTACTAAATAGTGGTAATTAATTCACAAAGGAAATCATTTATCCTAGTTCAAAACGTACCTTAAATGCCTTCCAAATGTCTTTTTGGCCAAAAGAGCTCGTACACTAAACACAAATCGAAAAACTTTTATCGCGGCAAACATCGGTACTCAACTGATTGTTGTTAGAAAATGACCTTCTAACCTTAATCACTATTATTGCAGGTGTTTCTCATGTTAAGTGAAAACAAATTTTGATTCGATTTTTTTTATTGTTACAAAAAAATTATATCTACATTGTGTATGTTTGAGTAGAGTTGCATATTTTATTAAATTTAATTTGATCAATTCATTTGTTCGGTTTTAATTATTTTACCAGTAAAATCATGAAGTTGCTGAAAGGCTGAAACACTCTCGACACTTTCATGATTTAGTTCCACTTTTTAACTCCAATTAATAAATAAAATTACCTAAAAGTTATTCATTATCCCGTACTGAAGGTTGATAAGTTTTAGGTGTCTGACTAAGAAAAGTAACCCGCTGTATCTCAGAAACTATTTATCGTACAATAACAATCTTGTATATTTCAGGCAATACTCGTGTGAATATGTTCTAAAGAATCTGCAGTGAGGTCAACCCTCCTCGCATAATAAACACCAATAATCAAAATTGATAGTGACGCTGACGAAAAGGAAGAAGAACAATCGTCCAAATCATATCATCAATTCTATCGCTCACAAACTAACTACGATCAACGGTGAGAAACTATTTTCTACAACCCAAATTTTAATGTGATTGCATCGACTTACTGATAACGTAGCAATAAATAAATATAAAAGCAGTAGACCATTTAGCACATTATAAAGACAAAATGATTGATTTGATTCACACGACAAAAAATATCTTTTTCAACCCCCTGGTATGATGACACATGTATGAATTGGTTCTGAACGTAGCACAAATTGTGATATGATTTTTGGGCTCTGACACTTAAGTAGTTCTCAAATTCTAAAAATGACAGTGTCTCGTCCTAACAGAAGGTTACGGGCTTTTGGTCCTCACTGTAGAATGATCGATCTCAATTCCTAGATGTTCTTCAGATATGTTAATACGAGTACAGCACGGAATGATTATCTCGGAATTTTCCAACGTTTTCATTTAGAAAGCGTTCCGAGCACATTTGTTTGTCTAGCGTCTAGCGCGCAATATGCCACCGATTTTATCAATTTTATCGGATCAATTTAAAAATTTGATATAACACAACTTTAACATTTTGCAATTTTACATGATTTGTTCATAAACAAGAAATTTTACACCAAAATGTTAATGGAATCGTTGGTATTCAAAATGTGCCTTACCTATGTAACATTTATGACCAAGAAATATTTTGTTATCGACAATTTTGGCTGAATAACAATACAGTACCAAACCGGACAACTAATGTCTATGTAGAAAAGATGTCTACAAAGAATCAATTCGATTCAACCAATTCAAACACATATCGATATTTTTTTTGTGGGTGGTCATGAATTTTTTTTTTTTATTAAAAATTTTTTTTTTTTTAAAAATTTTATTAAAATTAAATTACTTAAAGTTAAAATTGTTTTTTAGTTAAGTTGTTTTTCACCGCATTTCAGATTTCTAGTAGGCGGTTCACTATTTTTATTTCTTGTTACATAAATTGCTATTTGTTCGTTTTTTCTGTTTCTAAAACTGTTTAAAATGCACGTCATGTACAAAAAAATTGACATCAACAATTCAACAATATATTATTTATCTATTTATATTAATTGGCTTCCAAGTCTGGCCTGTTGCGCTGAGAAAAATTCGCCCGCGAGTACATTCATTTCACAATTCTCCAAGAGTTTTCAGTATTTATCGTTTAATTAATGTTAATTTTGCTCATTGATTTTTGGCAAAATTAAAAAAAGTAGGGTTGTCAGAAAATTATTATCTATGTCGCGCAGGAGTCGAAATTTGGGCTTATAAGGAAATCCATTTTTCTATTATTTTACGTTTTAATTAAATTAAATACAACAAAGAGGAAAATAAAAAATTGCTCCTGCACGACATAAATAATAATGTTTGCTATGTTTGTGTAAAATCAGGAAGACATTTCTAAAAATAAGCGAGATAAATTTATTTATTTATTAAAAGTAATTTTTACGAAAAGTATTTTTAAATCAGATTTAAATTAATCGGTAGATACGGATCATAGTATTTACATATAGACAACATTGACATTTCATTTACTTAGTGGGTATAAAACTATCACCTCTAATTTTTAAACTTTGGATTTGGAAACCGGCGCGAAATATTTAGGATATGGAGTAAAATTTTAAAACAAATATTTTATATTTGCAAATTCAAACAATCTCAATATTCTCTATTTTTTTAAATAAAAATTGGTCGCAAAAGTACCTATACGTATTATCAGCGCCGAAAAGAAAAGTACCCAAAAATTCCGTTAATGATTTTTAGTTCCTTAGTATTCTTGTTTTTGCTCATTTGAAAATTAATCATTATCTTTTTCCAAAATTATGTTTGAGTTTATTTGAAATTAGTGCATCATGTCAAAATTTTATCTAAAGTTCCAAAAGAAGTATATAAACTCATGGGTTCGAATAATCTCTGTAGCAATGTATAATTTCAAAAAAAGTCGATATGCGCTAAAAATTCAGAAAATATGGAATTTTATAATTTCAAAATACGCATTCAAAACCAATCAAATTGCGTTAGCGTAAAAAATACTACAGACAACAGAAAAAAATGCCTAGTTTCAACCTTGAACTTAAATCAATTTTAACAAGCGAACGTCTTTCGATGAAACAACTTTGACCAAAGTAGTCAGAGCTGGTCAAAAATGTCGATATCTTTTTTTTTTGCCGAGTATTTGCATATAAGGAAATAAAAAGAAAAATAATCGTAGTCATCAACACTTGCACTTTTGTTCAAAGAAAAATGTGTTGGCGTTTCTCGTTTCAAGATAAAAGGAAGTTGTAACGAGCAATATTGCATATTATATAGTTTATTAATTGTAATTTCATTCACAATAACCGTTTTCAATTTCATGGCGATTTTTCATGAAACCCCAAATTTTAAAAAAAAAGTGTAGAAAAACAAAAAATTTATATTTTTAATTTTCCAAATTGTTTTAACAATAATTCATAATAAGTGTTTCCAAGTAGATGGGATTTAATGAAACCCCAAAGTTTTAAAAAAAATGATGACTTTGTCAAGTATTGTTTGGCCGGCGAAAAATTGGTGTACTTTTATAACAAATTATTTTTTGTCAATGTATATAAAAATTCAGCTGAATTCGAGAATAGTATCTTATTCACGTGAAAGAGTAAGTTAACATAAAAAATAATTATTAAGAGGGATGTAATGTGGTACTTACAAATTAACTCCGTTGAAAAATAAGAGAGTGTAAAAACTAGATAAAGTTTATAGAGCTCGCACAGCACACAATAAAATCACATTCTTAATGGAAGTTATTAAAATTGCAAAAACATGAGTAACAATGAGCCCTGACATGTAAACACGTGAGTTGTGTGCTAATACTTACATCACATCGCGCACATGGACTTTCGATCACTATTTATCCGAAAACAAATTCAATCAGAATTACTAGCTCGTGCTCACTAGACATGCAATCGACGAAAATTCACCCCTTTCACTTTTCGTTCGTTTACGACAGTTGATTTGGAAGTGGTAGGAAAATTAAGAGTTTGATTGCCTAGGAGTACTTTGTTCGGGCTTCGGTACTTGATAGAGCGGCCTTCGATGCTAAAGCTGCTGCGGTCCGCGAACAACGGGAGACACTTTCACTGCTTATAGTCTCACGCGCGTCATTTACGACCTATGTGTGGGCTGGACAGGTTCTTCATCAAAACCAATTATTGCTCATAAAAATTGAAGAATGTTCATATTAAATTTTGCCGATGCTTCGATAACTCTATTAAAATACTTTGACAATCTATGCGCATAGTTCGATAACAATAGAATGGAATTATATAATAAATTTCTACAACTGCAAACAACCCTTTACAATAAGATAAGTATTTATTTTAGAAAAGATTGCGAATTTGTAACCAAAAATTAATTAAACAAACAAACACCCACAAAACAATTTAGCAATGAATAGAGACTCCTTATATTGAATATGGAGTTAATTTTATTTAAAAACTTGCGTAAACTTTAGATAGAAGCTTTACGAGGAAACAGTTGAAACTATCTTTGCAACATTCGCAATTTTATGGGCAACCTAATGTACATGAAAATACATTAGATATTTATTCCTTAGGATAGGCAACACATCATACAAACTTCCAGATTGGAAGGTAGCATAAACATAAGATAGCTGTAATAATGACCGGTTGCACCAACCTACCGCAAAAACAGTCGATCGAATAATCGATGATCGACGGATTAATTAATAATCCTCCGATTTTTGAAAACTATGGTTGCACTAGAAAAAATAACAGTTGGTTTTGGAACCGATAATTTTTTTCTAGAAAATTTAATAAAATCTCAAACTTAATATAAATAAATTGTCCTCGAGCATTTCATTGATAATAGATTTTTATTAATAGATGCAACATTTTTATCTTCTTCATCTTCACATTCATCGAATGAAGAACTACATCTTATTATGAAATTTTTTTTCTGTCATCTCCATCAGTTCGTTTATTTTCAATAATTCCTTTGAATTTTAAAATCTAGTCGAAAGTTAAATCTTTTTTGTTTGTTTGTGTGTAAAATGATGATATTCCATTATAAATTAAGTAATATTTTTTTACATATGCGTATGTGATGCTAATGCTTACGGACATCATGTTCTAAATCTACAGGACGCTACTCTCGACGTCAATAAATTAACATTCCTAGATGATTTGAACCTGAAAAAAGGATAATATATCACCAATAGCCATAAGGAGTCCTTGACATATCACCAACACTTTAGATTGCCTTGAAAAAGATTGGCCATTGCTAGTCAAAACGTCGGCATTATTTAAGGACATGGTGTGTCATTGACGATTCTTATTCCTGTTGTTACTCCTATAAGAAGGCCCAAATCATTGAGATTTTCCTCACTAGAAACTTTAAGGAGTGTTAATACTTGATAATATATAACTTGGGATGTAACGTGTTCAAACACTTTGCACTCTCTCACTCTAAATCTTCAGCAGAAAAATCTGGACATGACGCAAACAAAACTACAGGCTAAAAATTTCGAAAATTGCAACATATTTTAGACTAAAACCTAATATTTTAACCATTTGGCCCTTGATGCGTTAGATTTTGATAATACCCTTTGAAAACTGTTAACCTTTCAGCAATCTACAAATCTAAGTTTTCTTTCTCACCTAATTGAACTTAAAAATGAATTGAGACCTTTTTAAGCCCCCTTTTTCCCGATTGCACTAAGTCGACGCCAAACCCAGAAAGCAGGTAGTTGTTGAGATAAAATTTGGTTAGTGGCGGAAACACAGATTATTCGTTATTTAATTAAGCTGAGATACTAAGATCTAATACTTGCTCAATTCAGTTGGGTAAAAATCTCTATAAACCTTGAAATTATAAAAGTAA
This sequence comes from Abscondita cerata, assembly GCA_030710515.1. NCBI lineage: Eukaryota > Metazoa > Arthropoda > Insecta > Coleoptera > Lampyridae > Abscondita > Abscondita cerata. The sequence continues at coordinate 119,376 of JALBCR010000910.1, read as the reverse complement.
CTTTTAAAACGGAAAAGGTCGATTAATTTTGTTGGTAAAAAAAGTCGATTAACGGACAGTTTTTGAATGGTGCATAAACCTATAATAATATCCTAAGAAAGCTTCAATTGCGTTAAGTTTTATGGACAAGAAGTTATAACAAGAAAGGCGAAGGTAATAAAAGACATACAAAGAAAGGATAAGAACCATTGAAATATTTGATTGTCATTTATTAGCTCATTGTATATCTCGAAGGCGTATGAAAGTAATTTTAAGGTTATTGTACTCACTTGTTCACTTCTATACAGGGTGCCCATAATCTATCTCATAACATGGGTAACTTTCTTAATATGCAAAATAGGTAATCGGTTAAATTAGGAAAGTTGGGCAGAATTACAAGCAAAATGTTAAACTTTTTTCAAATTTGACATATGTCTTCAACTTTTGAAATTTTGTGAAAAAACTGAAAACAGTCGATTTTTTTTAATGTTGTCCTGTTCCACTACTACTTACTTTAGAACTCGAACTAAAAATGACATCTTATACATATTTTTACGTAGAATTCGATAAAATTACTCAAAATGTCATAACCCTCTTGATTTTCGAGATATAACACAAACTTACATTTTTTAAATGGCAATCATTAGTTGGCTGTGATCTTATTAAATAGCTTTTGTTTTTGCGATTTCATTGATATAAGGTTCGATATACTTTACTCTTGTATTTCTATTTAAATGCCCAAAATTGTGTTGTTGATACCATTAAGGAACAAAATGATTTACAAGTTAGTTAAACTTGAAACAAAAAATTTATATTGACAATATAATACCACAAGTAGGTACTATTAATGGTTTGTAATTATGTTCTATTTCAATAATGTACAAAAGACATAAAAGTTCATATTAAATGTTCGAAATGGCCCCCGTTAACCAATATGCACATTTGACATCTTCTAACCATCTCTCTATGCACTTTTTCCAAACTGCGAGGACGAATTCTTCTAATAATCAACCTAATTCTATCTTTTAATTCTTCTACATTATTGGGTTTTTCTTTGTACACCCTGTCTTTAACGGTTCCCCACAAGAAAAAAATCGAGAGGTGTGATATCAGGTGTTCTTGCCGGCCAATTAATAGGACCTGAATTACCGATCCAGCTCGGAAAACGTTCGGAAAGATATTCAGAAACAGCTCTAAAATTATGAGCAGGAGCACCATCATGTTGGAAATGAGTAAGATTTTGTACCACATTTAATGGCAGTTCATCTAACATGTCTTCCAAGTCATTTTGAAAAAATTCTAAATATCGCCTTCCATTTAAATGGTAATTGTAAAAGAACGGACCAATTATTCTGCTACCGAGGATGCCACACCACACATTTATTGAAAAAATATGTTGATCTCGTCTCTCAACAGTAACATGAGGGTTGTTCTCAGACCAATAGTTATTATTATGTCTATTAAATACACCGTTATTGGTAAATTTTGCCTCGTCAGTAAATAAAATTCTGCGCGAGAAATATGGATCGTTGTCAGTTTCTCTTAAAACCATCGAGCGTAATTTAATCTTCTCTCTCCGAGTCGGCTGGATACAAGGTGTTGCCGATATGAAATTTATACGGCTTGAATCGATTTTGTTTTAAAATTAAACGAGCTTTTTCTGTAGAAGTACCACACTCACTTGCAATTTCACGGGTAGATGTTTTGGTTTATAATTTACATATGCCAAAACTCTTTCTTCCGTCTTCTTCGATTAAACTTTTGCTTAGCTTTTGGTTTCATAAATGATCCGTATAGTTTTAAATTATTTTCCAGTTTGGAAAAAAGTCTTTTATCTGGTTGTCTTCTTTCCATATATCTTTGCAAATACATTTCACTGGCTTCATTACTATTTCTGTTGCTAGCATAATAACAAAAAAGCATGTCGTTTCTCTCTTCATGTGAATACATTGTTTATTTTGAGAATTTTATGTTTTTAAAATAAATCACCGTGAATAATACAACTTACTTATGTAAATCAAATTATTTAGTTGACGACACAGGCTTTTGTTTCAACAGGTTTTTGTTTGAAGCATTTGTTTCCATAGCCTGCCTGTGTATTATTTTGCAGCTTAATTGTATCAATAAACTACTTTTAGCATTTACAAAAAAATGTAAGAGTAAAGTATATCGAACCTTATATCAATGAAATCGCAAAAACAAAAGCTATTTAATAAGATCACAGCCAACTATGATTGTCATTTAAAAAATGTAAGTTTGTGTTATATCTCGAAAATCAAGAGGGTTATGACATTTTGAGTAATTTTATCGAATTCTACGTAAAAATATGTATAAGATGTCATTTTTAGTTCAGTTCTAAAGTAAGTAGTAGTGGAACAGGACAACATTAAAAAATCGACTGTTTTCAGTTTTTCACAAAATTTCAAAAAGTTGAAGACATATGTCAAATTTGAAAAAAGTTTAACATTTTGGTTGTAATTCTGCCCAACTTTCCTAATTTAACCGATTACCTATTTTGCATATTAAGAAAGTTACCCATGTTATGAGATAGATTATGGGCACCCTGTATAATTAATTATTAAGCCTGAGCCAAATACCAGAAGAGTATGTCCGGCATTGAATGGTTTTGAGTTTTGCAAGGGTAGTAACGCAACAATTGTACCAAAATCATTTGCGATATTTATCCTTTTGATCTCTCTGACTCCTATTGACCAGGCAGACCAATATTAATTAATGACATGCTAAGGGCAGAAGTGGAAGCAAATCTATGACAAACAATCGAGAAACTGTCAATCTTGGTCGACCATCCAGGAACATTTACAACAGATTGGGAAAATAAGCAGAGCAGATATTTGGGTACGTCATAATCTGGCCGAAGAGAACAAAGTCAACCCATCCATCACATGCAACGTATTGCTTAAACGTGACCACTCAGAACCATGATAACCATTACGCAAAAGGCAATGGCTCTCTCCAAATGAATCACCACGAAGTACTGGGAAGCCGGGTTTACATTCCGGAAAGGGGCTTCTGTGAGTTTGGTGTAGTATTCGCGAAATTGTTTAATGTGAAAAGCTGAAACCTGGACAAACCGTTAATGCAGACCTTTATTGTACACAATTAAATCTAGTGAACCGATCTTGAATCGAAAAGTATCCAGCGATTGACAACAGAAAGGGCGTCAGTTTACATCGCACTGTGCAAGGCGAACACTGGAAAAAATAATGAATTGGGGTGGGGGGCACTGCTTCACCTATCATGGCTCAGATTTCGATTTATTTGAATTTGAAAATTTGGATGATGTTCAAAACGTCATCTCGGGATATTTTACTCAAAGATTAATTGCTTTTTATCGGCCCGGGATTGAAAATTTGCATAGCAAAAGGTTGTTGGTAAGGTGGGCGATTATAATAGTGATTAAAAATAAATACTTAAGCCAACCGCGTACTACGAATTAGAAGTTCCATGGGTGTCGGAACGATTAAAATCGGTGATCCTACGGAAATCGCGCGTCTTACCCACGCGCAAAAATATTATTCATGACTTGAGCGGATGGGTTATAGAAAGCTTACTATTTCTTAGCAGGTGGCATTACGCGATATACCGCACAATCGGAAATCGACGAATTTACTTTAGCTTCACCAAGGTTACACCTGGCTACGCGTGGGTATAGCTCAGAGGAATTTCTGTATGAACGCAGCGAATATATTTATTATTCTGTGATACAAGTAAGTTGGAACCAAAACCACAATTCTTGTATTACTGTGTGCAAAATACTTCACTGTTAATCACTACGTGCTCATTTCTAAAAAAAATTTGATTGTTAGTTCATCACTGGTTTTATTATCAATTGTCTTTCTAATGCTATAAGAGTGGCACCTGAGAGTCAAATCTTCGTGTATCTACTCTACACGCATTCTGATCCACGCCCATTTCCGACGTAGCCGGTAGACGAATAAAACTCTCGAATAAAGTAATTATAAGGTAAGCGCTATAACATTGATAAGCTTAAGAAACAAAAACTTTGATGACCAACTTGGGGCCTCGATTTTATGTCTCTGCTCGATTTATCCGTCGCGTCGGTCGATTTATTTTTCTTTTCCTTTGGTGACTACTAGAGTAATTTTTAATTCTCTCAGTTCTCTTAAATATTCCGTAAACTCTCTCACGACTAGACGAAAATTTTCTTTTCTATGTGTAACTTTTTAGCATTGTTCTAGTATGGTTTGCTCTACTTTAGGATCAAGTAATTACGAGGGCACTTAACTACTTGTGTTTCTTGCTTTCTTTTCTATTGTTCATCTTTCAACTCTTATCTTCTTTTCTTCGAGATGTCAGTTAAGACAAAGACTTTCTTCTTTAGTGACATGCTGAATATCTAGCTGAAGAACTTCTTTCGTTTTTTTCTCTTGCGTCTTGTTCTTAGTGTGGTAGGTACAGTTTGTCTGACGGCTGCTACACATCTTAGCCTCAATCCACGTTTTTTTGTTTTTCTTTTCTAGCTTCTCGTTTTTTTATCTCCAACTTCTTTAATATTCCGGTTTCGTTTTCAGTGGATTTTGAATTTTACTTGTTTTTACTCGCTCGAATAAATTTTATCTTTATTCTTTCCTGGGTCCTGTTTTGAGTGCTGGAGCTGTTGTTTCAGATTTCTTGTTGTTTGTGGTATATTTATAACACAGGGATTGACAGAAATCTATTTTTTGGAGACATGTTCTCGGATAATACGTTCATTCATCTTATCCTATTGGCTAGTATTAATAGCCACTTCGTCTATTTTCTTTGGAATTTATATCGTTGTCCTGTTGGTGGATTATAAACTTCACCCAATTTCGTTCTTATGACTCTAGTACTTTCTCTCTGAAGCTCTCTACTTCTTCTTTTTGCCAATTCTACGTACTTGGCTTTTTAGTAGCTTTCTATTCCTCTTCTATTCTTATTTCTTTTGCTGAATTATTTTTGTCGATTCGTTACTAGGACCATTTTTTAGTTTCGAATCGGTTAATTACTAATAGTAATTTTTAGAGGTTAAACAGGATATGCTGTTATGTCTTGTTTTGTAGATTATCTTGGTGCTTATGGGTCAAATGAAAACCATAGTCCGATAAGAATCGTAAGGAAGAAGTCTACCTTGAACTCTCCTTTGTTTGTGTCAAGTTCATCGCCCTGATGAAACCCCTGACGATACGTGTCGAAACGTTGCCAACTACGGTTATCATTTCGATACGGTCTAATCCCAGAAGACGTTTTCGTTTTATGAATGACTCCGGCCATGGAAGCCTCAATTCTTGATAACTGTTTTGATGCATTACTTGAGTTCTGCGAATGAAGGGATAAACAATTTTCGTGACACCTCCACTTTTCTTTGTATGGATTCTTCATTGTACCTTCCGATACATTGAAAGAACATTTCTTTTCAGAGTGAGTACATCACCACCTTTTTCCACCAACATGGTAACCGATGAAACCCTTAAGTATGTATATATATATATATATATATATATATATATATATATATATAGGGTAGTCAACGAAAACAGAGGTGTTTGTGGTTAACTGGATGTTTTTTCGGAAAAATCCAAAAACCGGTCAATTTCAATACGCTTTTTGGCGTAAGAACATTCACCATTTAAAAAAACTTAATTTTTTTAAAATCTAATATTGTATAAAAACGAATGTGTGTGAGTTTGTTTGTCCTCGAACTCCTCTTAAACCGTTAGTCCGATTGGAATGAAATTTTACACACTTCTTCAGGTCGAATAGGTCACGAACGTTTGATTTTTGCGATTGCCGTCGCCGTTTCCGCGGAAATCGCGAAATTGACCACTTTTAGCCGTTTGTCGGCGCACAGTAAGTGTGCATGTTTCTGAGGAGGTCGACATGTATGGAGCGAAGGTAGCGAAAGATGTACCTTTTCAACAAAAAAATGAATGAAAGTCACACATCAATTGTAACTATTTTTTATTTCATTTGTTTTTTACGTTTTCTTACTTCTTATTAAAAAACATAAAAATTCAGAATATCTAACAGATAACTGCTAAAAATTCTTTTATTTGGCGTAGCGAAGCGCGCCGGGACAGCTAGTTATGAATAAATTTAAAAAATACTGCACGGAAATCAGGGGAAGCAAGAGCTTCAAATAAAATATCACTTGCCTTATCAACCCTAATAAATTTTAGTAGTAGTAGTTTTCCACAGCGCAAATGGGTGAAATAATGTAAAAGTAAAACTTACGCCAAAAGCTGTCCCCCATCAAAATAAAATTGACAGACTTTTAAATTTTTCCGCAAAATATTCCAGTTTCCAAGGTTGTGGCTAACTCGTTTTAGTTGGACCACCTGTATTATATAACGCTCGGTATATTTTGGGATATGAGCTAAAATGTATTTGAACGCAAATTTTTGTACTTAAAATTTTTTATTTAAAATATCAATGGGTTCAATCAAATCTCATAAATTGCGTGTCTTTATGCATTTATTTAAAACCCATACTGTACATAATTTGCAAAAACAATAAATTTTACCCTTTTATTACACTTCAATGAAATATTGTCTTTCAGAACCGATCATACTATGATATATTAGCATGTAATCACAGAATCAACATGACTTGAATTGTGATAATTAAAATTTCACTTATACAATTAATCTATATTTAAAACTTGGTACCATCTGGAAGCCATAAATAAAATATATATACACCGTCAATATTGAAAGTAGTCTTCTTCAAGCACATGTCGAATTCAATGCTGAAATCAAAACAATAATGTATTTATTAAATAAAAATGTTTGAAATTATGAAAATAAGTGCATTGAAGTAAGTATTAAGCAAAATAAAAATACATACCAAAGTGTATAAATGAAAGCAAATTTATTAGCGATGTACAGGTTCTTTATGCTGCATGTAAAATTGCACCTCCCTTGATAAGGAACTAGCTGAGCTCGATCTAGATATCTACCCACAACCACAAAAAATAAGCCCATCCAAAATTTGCAAATTAAAGAAATGTTTGTAAAGACATATTATTAAACTGCTTTTAGTTTACGGTTTATCATTTTTACGGATTCATCGGTTACATTCATTTGTTGGGCGAGTTCAAGGTTCTGCCCACCCATACCCTTCTTTCAGGAAACAAAATTTGTTTAACTCGCCCAACAAATGAATGTAACATATTATTAAGTCTGAAACTCTTTATCAATAATTAATAATATTCTCCTTACAAGAGAAAGAGCATGCTTATGATGATGTAAACACTAATATTAATTGTTTTCAACAATTTTGTTTATTCAATTTAATATTAATATTAATTATTTTTTTATATTTAAGACAATGTCGTCAAATCTATAAACGATTTTACTATGAAAAATAGAGCGAAACAAAACTACAACAGTAGTAAATTTTATGGAGTACAAGAAACCTTCCAAGTCTATGGATGCAATAATGAATTTCTATGATCTCAAGATGAAAATCATGCATTTAATCACAACAAAATTGCATGTCTCGTAAGCAAAAAAAAAAGCTTACAGCTTCTTTTTAATAGCATGCAATAATTTTACGTTTCAATATCTTTTGTTAACTCCCTTCCACTGTCAAAATAATACAAAAGAATATTAGAAATTTTATATAAAATTGAACAATTCCAAAATTATTTTGTTTAAATAATTTCTGAAACACATTTACAGATATAAATATTATACATCTAAATCAATAATACTGTTTGACATGTGAATATTTGTGATACTGAGTATACAATAATGTTAATATATCAGAATTTGAATAAAATTCTATTATATCAATGGGTATTATACGATCAAATACTTCAATTGTGATTCAATGGGTGAATATAATAGCAATATTAACAATAAGGGTTAATTAAGTTTACAAAATCAATTTAAATAGTAGAATTTCGGGAACAATAAACGTTTAGTTTAACGATGAACAAGTGCATTATGGAAATCAAAGCGTGGTCACAATCAATTGTAACACTATACCGTGTGTCCAGTTTAAAATGAATTCCATGGGGATATCGGAAACCGTTGGATATACAATGTCGGTTAAATAGAACAAAAGTTGCGTACTTGTATGCCTATACATAATCTGGATTTACTTTATTAAAAATCCGTTTGAGTATTTAAAAACAGGGCGAAAACCAAAAATCGGTGTTTTAGAAAAACTTTAATATTTCACATTTTTCGGAATGGCCACGATCTCTTACACCTATTCTGAAAATTTAATCAACGTACCTCTTATAATAAGTTTAATATTAAGGTTTTTAAAATAAAAATGGCCTTTTCTTTGAGGAGGTAGGAAAACAAACAACTCGAAAGGCTGTGATTGCCGACGTTTCGCCCCTCATTGTGAGGGCTTTTTCAAGGTTTACACAAGTATGACGGGCGAAACCCAGATTATTTATAGGCATACAAGTACGCAACTTTTGTTCCATTTAACCGACATTGTATATTAAAAGGTTTCCGATATCCCTTTGTAGTTCATTTTAAACTGGACACACTGTATACATCGATGTTAGCAAATCCTTCAACTTTCCCATCTATGAAGACAATTTTTCAAATGCAGGGTGTCCCAGTCGAAACTGGCACATTTTAAACTTAATTATTGACTAAACAAAAAATAATAGAAATGTGGGATTTTTACAAATGAGTTTCAAATTTCAAAAACTTTTTTCCCAGCACATTAAAATTTTTTTCCAGTTATACAGGGCAAGAAAAAAATTGCCCATTTTCAATTAAAATTTATTTGACTTATTTAAATAGAACACCCTGTATATTTTTACACCATTCGAAAGCTTAGTTATTTAGCTTCTTAAAAATGTTAATATGTGTAATTAAATTTTTACAAATAAAAAGATACGCGAATTTTTGTGGGTACGTGCACTTTCCTTAATTCCGCCAGTAGCTTTTTAATTTTGTAGTTTATATTTTTTTAACAATTTCCTCATTTTTATTTTTCTTGTCATTTATACACTAAAATAAGTAGACGTTATCACAAGCTTTAAAAAATATGTATTTATTACTAATTTAAACATCATGAAATTAACTAAGAAAAAAATATGTCAACTAAATCTTATAGAAACTGTTGAATGTGGCCTCCATCTTGGTCTATAATTTTTGAAATCTAACTTGTAGTTTAAAAAGAATTTTGTGATACAAAAGATATCTAAAAAGTTTTAAAATTAACTCCATACAAAAAAGAAACTTTTAAAGATTAATATTAATTATTATTTATTTTTACAGAAAAACTAAAAAAAACTGTTAAAATTCACCTTCGGCCACCGCAAAGATTGCATAAATTCGATAATTTCAAAATTATGTTTATCACTGAAAATCATTGATTTAACAATTATACCACGTTGACCTAAGTTAGACCTTTTTAATTACACATGTTAACATTTTTAAAAAGCTAAATAACTACTAAGCTTTCGAATGGTGTAAAATATACAGGGTGTTCTATTTAAATAAGTCAAGTAAATTTTAATTGAAAATAGACAAATTTTTTTTCGCCCTGTATAACTTTTTAATGTGATTGGGAAAAAACTTTTCAAAATTTGAAACTGCACATTTCTATAATTTTTGTTTAGGCAATAATTAAGTTTAAAATGTGTCGGTTTCTACTGGGACACCCTGTATAAACAGGTTTTTTCAGTGTTCAATATTTTATTTGAAACTAATTGAATTTTAATTGCAGAAAAATGGAATGGAAACAACGACAGTAGAGTATTATTTCAACTAGATAGCATAACGTCTAATGAAATTTGTCTAGCATCTAAGTATAAACAGCAGAAGTGTGCAGAAAATAAAACAATAGCAATTACCTGAGAGTTATCTCCAAGCGGTTGCATCGGAGCTGGTGTTAAAAAATCTGTCGGCGCGTTTGGATCACTAACAGGCGCAGGAACGAAGTAATTCATTTGAAGACCTGGGTTATTAGGTAACGAGGCAAACGTATCGGGAGCGGGCAACGAGCCAGCGTCGCCCAAACTTTTAGCACCAGGATTAAAAACATCTACATACGATTTTTTTATATCTGTAAAATAAAGAATTCATTTATTTCAGTTTAAAATAATATTAAAGAACTTACTTCTACCTCTCTGAAGTTTAAACATATTCGGTTGATTGGTCTTGGGAATTTGTTCTTCAGTTGGCATTGATTGTTCAAATCCTTGCCGATTCGGATTACTGGCAAGAAGGTTTTGATTTGGAGCAATTACATGATTCGGGTTTGTTACGAGAGGTTCGTTAGACATTGGCAGAGTGTTTTGAAAACCATATTGTTGGTTAACGACAGTTTGGGAAGGTGTCGGATACAAGTCCGACATTTTGGGAGGAGGTTTTAGTTCGGTTGCAGCTACATCACCATCCGATTCTAAATTCATCCACTTTTTCTTTTGTTCATCCCAAACAATCTAAATAAATGCATTTACTATAATAGAATAATTACCGACAAATTTACAAATTACCGTTGGGTTCTTATCGTCTGGTAACTTCATTTGATTCTTCGGTCTAAGAGAGAGCTTGTTCCAAATTCCACCAAACCATCCTGTAGTAGCTTGTTTCTCTTGAGGCTTGTGTTTTAACGGGCTCTCTTTTTTAGTCCCTTGGTGTAAGTTTGCTTCTTTATGAGCGTTCTCAAAAGAATGGTCTTTTGCTTGATTGGGCAAAGATATTTGTGGTTGATGAAAATCCTGAATAGTAAGATAAAGCGACAATTTACTACAGTATGTGAGAATTGTTAGATTAAGATTTAATTTATATTTTCAAACGCCGCACGCATTTTTTTTATATCGCTCTTTTCATAGTAAAATAACACTAAGGAAGCAATCGTACAGTCCTACAATTGTGATATACGTTTATGTTAAAAATTGTTAAAACATCTCTAGCACCAATATGTGGGATGAATTTCGATTGCGGCGTAATCATGCATTTGCCTCTCAGTACCTATTGAGCTAATTACAATATTATTGGTTAATTAAAAGCGCTTTTAAAATGCCTTTACCTATTTATATGCCATGAACCTACAACTATGGAAACATTTAAAAAATGCTTTTTTAAATAGTAACTTTTATTAACTACAAATTCACTACATAACAACACAGCATAAAAATACATTTTTTGTGTAAAAAGCATTTGTAGCACAACAATGATGCAACAACTTAACATATTAAAATCTATTCTATAATAATTACAATTTTCAAAGAATATATGTATATAATCCACAACCAATAATATTAACAACATTAACAACATGCTTTATTTGCAATTAAATAGGCCTGTCGATATCAAATGTTTTGGGAGAGCCGTATTCTCTTACTTTTGGAAGATCATGCAACAATAATTTATGATTATCACTTTTACTAGTGTTGCTCACTTTAATATCATTTTTTGATGAGTATAGTGAATGTTTGTGGTCAGTCATGGACGTTGGCGCGTCAATAGGAAAAGTACCACCAAATATAAGAGGTTTAAAAACAATTGATTTATCGGACGATGATTTAAACAACGAATTCTTAATATTAGACAACATATTTTTAGTACTACGCTTAGCCCACGAATCGACTGTATTTGAAATAATATCACGTTTAGGCCTACGTTCCAACTTTGTAAATTTAAAGCTCAAATCGAAATCTTGCGTAGATATCGACACGTTACTGCGAGAGTCTTGATACTTAACTTGAGTGTCTTGATATTTTATCAAGGCTTTTGAAATTGGTTCATCCAACGATTTGTACTTAATCAATTTACTTTGCGTGTTTTCGGGTTTCAAATCAAAGGTATTGTATTTTGTAACTTTTGCATCATTTTTAATCGATATAACTTTGGTATGACTAATAAGGTGCGATTTTTCTTCATTTCTGTAAACGACGTTTTTCGACCGTCTATGAACTGGATTACAATCGAAATCATAATCAGAATTGTCAACAGAAGAACATTTTTTATTTAATTTGTGACTTTTAACAAAATGGAATTCTTCGGCGCTCCGATTTTTAAACGGGTAGATTTTGTACTTTTGCGTTCCAGTTTTACCAGAATTAAAATCGTTTTCGCAACCCAGCGGGCTGTTTTCGTTTAATGATGGACTATTAGTGATTAATAAAGCATTTTTTGATACATTAGTACTTCCATACGATAATTTTGTATTAAGGGTCGAATGAATTTGTTTATGTTGAGCAATTCCATTTATTTGTAGTGGTAGGAAAGCGTTAATTTTAGCTTTACTTACTTCTTTGGGCTGAGTTTCTACATCTTCAGGCTGCATCCAAGAAAGCAAATAAAAACAGGAATGTTAGATTTGTAGAATTTAAATGTCTGTGCACAACAACTATAAAACATTCGATATACACGTTTACGTTTAAGAATTTGAATTAAAACAGACAAACAAATTTTACTGATGTTGTTTAAAATGTTGCATGCTGTGGTTAGTCCAATGTACCTAATTGTGAACATACTGATTGTTATTTGTTACAGAATTTGTATATATTAACTCTTGTGTAGTTGCATAATGAGGACCTGTTATAAGATTAGTTTTGTAGCATTCTAAGTGGAGAAAATATACAAAAGTACTACAGTTACGTATAATAATAATAATAAACGTATAAACTATAAGTTGTATCTTAAATTCTCAATTTTTAGCTTAAGATTCTTCTTATGGAGACGTAGGGAATGAAACTCTTTCACTGTTCTACTGTGTTCCCTTCATCAGGCGGCTAATGATGAAGGGAACACGATTGTTTTTAATAAATAATAAAAGTTTCCGAAACGTCGCAAACAATAGAACAGTGAAAGAGTTTCATTCCCCTGCGTCTCCATAAGAAGGATCTTAAGCTAAAAATTGAGAATGTAAAATCAATTGGAGAAAGAATCCACCGTTATAAGTTGTATCCTTTCTTGCAATGGTAATAATATGGAGAACAAAAAGACCACAAAACAAAGAAGGAGAGAGGCTGAAAAAACAAGTCCAAACTTGAAACAGTAAGCTTAAAGAAACACTAAAACTTTAATTTTATATCTAAAATACGAAACAAGAATTATTATGTTCAAAGAGTAAGTAGAGAGACATGTTCATATTCAAATGCTTCGAAAATTTATTATTTTTCGACAAAAACATGTCGAAACGACAATACAAACTTGGGGCAAATGACGGCTGAGTGCTTGATGAGTAACAAGCTCTTGATATTGATTTCAGTAATTGAAAAAACTGATTATTCGTTAATGTATACAGGGTGTCTCCCACACCTAATGGATAATAACGGTAAATGTAGAAAGAGGTGAATTAAAACAAGCCATTAGTCAATTGTTAATAGCAGACGAGCTATGGGGCGTTAAAGTTTTCTGTACAAGTGAAAAACGTATGTCGCATTGAGTTTAATAATCGATACTTATTGTTACAAGGTTTGTAATATTTTCCTTCGAAATTCTACGTTTGTATTTATACTATGATTTTGGACTAAACCATTACCTAACATGGAAGATTAGTCAGCCATGAATCGCCAACCATCAGTCCATGAGCAGTCAAATCAGAAACTTAAAATAAGTGTTCTACAACCACGCCACTGAGGGTGTTTGCCTCAGCAGCAAACAAAACGTCTGGAAGAAGAGGAAGCAGTCCGACAGACCACGGCTCAATAGCCCGGAAAATCATTGCATAAATATGGACACCACGGATGAATTTGCGATTATAACAATTGTATATTCTACATTATTTAGTGTAGAAAGTGACACTATAAATACAGGCAAATTAATTAACTTGTAGTTTAGTTAGTCAAAGTTTCGACGTGTGTTGTGCTAATTTGAAACCAAATGATTCAATACGATATTAATGTTAAGGTGTAATTAAAATCCGCACTAAAATCGTCAACTCATCCACATGGAGAAATATTGAACTAACCTTGTACTAAAATTAGAAATACGTTTAGCAGCATAATAGCTTGAGCACTGGCCCCGAATGAGCATTCGTTTGCATTGTTCTGCTCAGATGTTTCTACTTTTCAAAAGCTTATTTTTTTCTTTGATTCCAGTGATATAAGGTTTGATAAGCTTGAGTTTTATTCAGCAAAAACTATTTATTATAAATTATTCACAAAATGATGTACCAAGCAGGCGGTGGAAACGTCCAATGCGATGGAACAATCAACAAGCTTGTTTAAAAAGAGTGTTAAGGTTTCTTTGTTAGAAAGTAATAGTTTCGTAACGCAACCGATGTAACGGAATATTTTGGGGAAGGGAAACAACCTTAAGCAGAGGGTAGTAACCAGAACGGAAATAAAAAATATCAAGCTAAAGTTCAACGCCCCAGCACGTCATACAAAGGAACAAAGAAAATCTATTTTGAAAACGATTTGGGGTGAGTGTCTATAACTAAACTCCTATTATTATTGAAAACCCTTAATTAATTGTATGGCACTGTACTAAATTCAAACTACAAAATGACAGAGAATAGTAGATTAAAATTATTTAAATCTAAATGCGAAATGTTAAAGGCGCAACTTACATGTTTTTTTTTATTGCCAAATATGATAAAAATAACGTTACCACCGAATCAATTCTTAATTTACAGCAAAGATTAGAAAGAATTGCACCTATTATGGACACTCATGATGAAATTGAAGTTGAAATTCAATCCATAACCGAGGCTGATTTGAATACTACGGAACGTGAAACATTTGAAAATACATATTATTCATTGAATTCTCAAGCAAAATCATTATTAAGTTACCGACAATGCACTTTCAGCTTCAATTGCGTCATCTAAAGGTCATGCTACTCAAAAGACCACTAAAATGTGCTATAAAACTACCTCCTATTCAGTTGCCAATATTCGATGGCACATTTACGGACCGACATAATTTCTACGATTCTGTCAATTCCTTTATACAAACAAGTTCAGATTTATCTAATGTACATAAAATTACATATTTAAAATCGTCGTTGAAAGATGAACCACATGGTTTAATTTCAACATAAAAGTCATTAAATGCAAATTATGAAATTGCATGGAATCTTTTAAAGAAAAGGTACGACAACAAAATGAGAATCGTAAATAATCATGTACAATGCATTCTAAATGCACCAGCAGCTTCACGCGAATCCGATGCTCATGTAAAAGAGATAGAGTCAACATGTTAATTGTTTGCGATCCTTAAATCAGTGTGTAGAGTATGGGACGCGTTATTAGTACCAATATTGTAGTCAGTAAATTGGATAGCTTAACTATAAACGAATGGGAAAAGAATTTAAACAATGAAGTAAATAATGACTAAGTTCCCACATTTACAGATCTTTTAGAATTTATGGTAAATAAACAAACTATTTTGGAAACTCTAAGCCGAAAAAATGAACTATTACGCCCTTCTTACAATAGAGAATTCTAACATAAATTGTTCAGTATGCAAACAAAACCACCTAATTATTCATTGTCCAACTTTTCTGCAAATGAATGAATTTGATAGAAATACAAAAAATCGTGAACTGAAAGTATGTATAAATTGTTTCCGCAAGGGACCCTTCTCACAATTTTGCAAACCGCCAATGTCATGTAAAAAATGTATACATACATACGCCATCTAGAGAGTACCAACTTAAACATTTTACAGAACCATAATGTAACTCAGAATCAAATCGAACAAGTAACGGTGGAGCCTTCTCGA
Source organism: Abscondita cerata (assembly GCA_030710515.1). Classification (NCBI taxonomy): domain Eukaryota; kingdom Metazoa; phylum Arthropoda; class Insecta; order Coleoptera; family Lampyridae; genus Abscondita; species Abscondita cerata. Next base: position 103,739 of record JALBCR010000910.1, on the reverse strand, counting down.
CATGCAGTTACCTTGCCAACCGTTTGTAAAAAGGTAGTACACAATACACATAGATTGTTATCCACAGCTATAGTATATGTAAAAGATTTAGCAAACAATGTTCACCAGACAAGAGTACTACTTGACAGTGCGTCTCAATCCAATTTCATTACGAACCAACTAGTCTTAAACGAAAATTCACTAATGAAGTCATAGAGTAAACATTAATATTAAATCTTACAACAGCACCTTTGAAACCTCACTTCAATGTTTGGATAGTTGAAGAAATTGTATTTGTATTGCCATCAAATTCATTCGATTCAAATTTCATAAAAATATCACCAAACAACAATTTAGCTGATGAACATTTTAGCGAATCACGTCAGGTTGATCTATTGTTAGGAGTAGGAATATTTTGATCTTTAATTATTAGTGGTTAGGTGCAACAATACCCGTATTAGATAATAATAATAATAATAATATTTATTTCTGTTAATATGCAAAATAAAATGTGCATTTACAGAAGTCATAGAATCCGGCTTACATAATAGGACTTAAACGCATGTGTTTTCAAATTCATCTAAAGAATAAAATTCATTACTAAGTAAGAATAACTTTAACTTTTTTTCATACTATTAAAAGATAAATTTCTTGTTTCAATTGTTAAATAATTAAATAATTTAAATGATATATTAACAAAACTTTTATGGGTTTTACTTAATCTAAAGAAACTGAATCTAAAATTATTACAGTTCCGAGTGTTGTAACTATGTGTATCAGACATCAAACTACACGTATCAGAATTGCATTTAGCGTACAAAATGCAGTTAAGTATAAAGATACATGGTAAAGTTAAAATTTTAAGTTTTATAAATAAGTATTTACAGTCTTCTCTGTAACTAACATTTCCCAATATTCTAATTGCACGACGCTGTAAAGCAAAGACCCGACCTACATCTGAACAATTTTCCCATATAATATTACAGTAAAATAAATGACTTTGAATCGTAGCTGAGTACACAAGTATCAATATTCGACTAGACACACTATCAGCTAGGCATCGTAATAAGAAAATGTTCCGACTAAGAGTGGTAGACAATTTATCGACGTGTTGATTGAATAAAAGTTTAGGATCGATTAAGACACCTAAAAATTTTACATTATTGGGATTAATAAAGTTATGCTGTTTAAGTGTAATTATCATCTGCATCGTTTTGGTGGTATTTAAATTAAGATTATTTGATTTGCACCAACAATTCGCCGAGGTTATAATATTATTTGTTGCAGTATACACACTACCTAATTTATGTTCTTTAATAATAATTGTCGTGTCATCAGCATATTGCAAACAAACTGCGTTGTTCTTTAAATGGAAAGAAAAATCGTTTATATACAGTAAAAACATCAAAGGCCCTAATATGGATCCTTGAGGAACCCCTCTTTGAATTGTTAAAAAATGTGACATTTTTTCGTCAATTCTCACAGCTTGAGTTCTATTGTTTAAGTATGATATAAGTAAAGCTATACTATTGTCATTGAACTTGTAGATGTACTTTAATTTGTTAATTAGGATGTCATGCGAAACACTATCAAAGGCACGTGTAATATCTAAAAAAAGTGCCATGGAATATTGACCACTTTCAAAACAATTCAAAGAGTTTGTTACAAAGTTAATTAGAGCATCTGAGGTGCTTCTGTTCTTTCTAAAGCCGTATTGATTCTCCGCGAAGAGTTGGTTTTTTTCGACGTGGTTATATATTTGATTGTAAATAATAATCTCGAAAACTTTAGAGAAAACAGGAAGCACTGAGATGGGACGATAACTATCTGGTTTGTTTTTGTCACCTTTTTTGTATATAAGAGTGACTGCCGCTGTTTTTAACACGTCAGGGAAAATACTGCATTTTAAAGATAAATTAACTAGTTTAGTTAACAACTTGATAAATAAGCTAATATTTGCTTTTACCATCTTAATAGTAAATCCGTAGATATCTTTAGTAGAACTATTCCTTAATGAAGTGATAACTTTTCGGATTTCTACTTCCGAAACGAGACAAAATTTAAATTCGTTAACTAAGTTAAAATAAGTTAAAAGAAGTATTAGCTGTACATAATTTGATAGGATCGTTTACATTTTGGTCTTGATTGCAAATATTGTTAGAAAGTACAAAGTAGTTATTTAACATATTAACCTCGATACTAAAAAAAGTATTAGTATCGGTATCGCTGATGATAACAGCTTAGCTGTTGAAACACGGGTCCGAGTCAAGTTTTTGGTGCAGTTTTTGGTGTTTTTCTGTTGGTGAAAATTAGTGTTAAAATCAAGACAGTCCAAGTCGAGAAAACTCCAACTGTAACCATTCAATGAACAACAAAATGTTAGTAACCCTTTAGCTGTAATAGGTCTGAATGTATTTTTTTTAAGTAGTTACTTTAGTTTCATAAAAGTTGTCACTTACAGAAATCACTTGCCCAAGGTGGTCAAACCTGCATCACATATTGAAGTACTAAATTCGTTATGTGCAAAATTTATAAATATGTTATCTAAACAGTTTTGTTGTCTCGTGGGATGATAAATAGTCTGTTTGTATCCATAAGATAACATTAAATCACAAAACTTCGCTGTAGATGCATCATTCGTGTTGAACTTTAGGTTGAAATCACCGACAATTACGACACGTTTATTATGCAATAATGAATTTAGTAATGAGCACATGTTATTTATTAGGGTAGATTGTATCGGGTAACTTAATAAATGAAAATTATATTCAACAAGAACAATTGTCCTAAGTCTTGTTAAACCAAGTGCACTAAGACTTACAAAGATTTTGAAAGGTAGACGAATTTGAGTAAACGGTATTTCCATTAACTGATAGTGAACGTTACTGGGAAAATAATTTTATTGAAACCACAGAACGAGATTGTAACGGAAAATTCATAATAATAATAAAACAGGTGATACATATGACATAACTAAACTACGATTTTACGCTTTAGAGAAACGATATAAAACCGATCCTGAATTTAAAAAACAATACACATGACATAAATTGAACATCGCCTAGAACCAGACTGTTACATTCCAGGACATAATTGCATCATAAAAAATTCGAGCGAAACTACTAAACTTCGTGTGAAATTTGATGAGTCGTGTAAACCAAAACAGGGTGTATCATAAGTAGTCCATGTAGGTCCACAACTACTAAACGACATTTTCTCAATAATGGCGCGATTTGGACTTTACACCTATGTGTTAACGGGTGACAATGTATCGCCAAATATGGATACACCCAAATCATCGAAGATATGTATCAACAAATTCTCTGGCGTCAAAAACCAGAAGAATGTTTATCAACCTACGATTAAATACAGTGACCTACGGGACTACATCAGCTCTTGGCAATGCGGTGTTTAATGCAAACTGCAATTGATAATGAAAAAACTTACCCATTAGAAGTAAACATAATAAGACAAGATTTTTACGTGGATGATTTGATCACCGAAGCAACTAGCGTAGACGAACTAAAAATAATTAAGGACAAAGTTCAAGAGGAATACTAATATTTTATCAGAAGATAATGTAAATGAGTCATTGCAACTTGCAGAACAAGAGTGTAAAATGTTAGGAGTTCCATGGAATCCGAAAAATGATTAGTCCTTCTATTCATTTAACTTTACTCATACAGACAAGGAAATTACTAAACGAACCCCCTAGGTTTCATCACGCAGATATATGACCCCCTCGAGTTATTAGGCTCCATTGTAGTCAAGCCAAATTATTGATATAAGAATTATGCAGTAAAGCATTTGACTGTGCAGAGCACGATAGTGTATTATGTAAACTTAAAAAACACGGCATGAGAGGAGTTGCCTTAAATTGGATTAAAACTTATTTAAAAAATTGATACCAATTTGTTACGGTGAGTCACGATTCTCATGAAACATACTGCGTTGATAAATCACAAATGATTAAAATTAAAAACGGAGTCCCTCAGGGATCTGTATTAGGGCCTGTTTTGTTTCTTTTCTATATAAATGAAATTAACAATGCAGTATTTGAAAACGTTTTAAGTACTCTTTATGCGGATGTTACTTCTTTGTTAATCTCAGATAGAGACAACGACACATTAAGAAATATCTGCAATGATAATCTCAAATCAATATCGTCATCGTTTAATAATAACTCACTTTCCTTAAATACCAAGAAAACAGGCTACATACGATTTCATACTTTTCAAAACAAAAGAAATATGGATCTAAGTTTAACAATTAGCAACAACATCCTAAGGCAAAATTACATGATTTTTTTAGGTCTTAATATTGATGAAAATGTCAATTGGAAAGTACATTGTTCAGAGTTAATTAAAAAATGACGTATCTTTTTAGAAATTCAAAAACTGTATTAACTTTTGAACAACTTATAGTACCACACATTAGGTATGCTATCGGTTTCTGGGGTTTATCGACAATGGCTGAAAACGTTTTCAAATGTCAAAAAAATGTACCTTAGACGTACTCTTGTAGGGAGTTTTTTAAACAACAAAACATTTTTAAACACTTGCAAGCTTACTAATTTTGAGTTGTGTAAATATATGTATCTCAATTCTACAGCATACTTAAAAATAAACAAATCTACAAACATAATTTAAGAAATAATAATCTGTATATCTAGACGTAACAAAAGGTCACCCACAGTTATAGGGAGAAAAATATTTAATCAATTACCTAATCACATTAAGAAGTCTGACACCTATCCAATATTTGAATGTAAACTTTCTGCTTTTCTAGTTAATGGCTGTTTTACAATATTAACAAATTCTTGTCACTATAATTAGAAGTATTTGTAATTTTAGTACTTAATTTTATTCTTTTATGACGTGTCCGATACAAATATGTCAATAAAATTACTATTCCTAGATTAGTTCTAATAAGAAATCATAAATATATTGAAACTAGATTCAAAGCCGGTCTACAGACCGGCGGAGGACTTGATTGAGAACCCATATAGCACTGTTAATAAAAATATCCTTTCATATAAATAAGTATATGAAGTCAGAGGCGTCTGCTGGATTAAGTCATATTCACCCAGGGCAGTGGAACGTTTTTTTTTACGACTACACCTTTTCAGGTATTTTTGAAAAAATGTTGTCAGGCATATTTGAAAGTATCACTCGATGGGTGGTCGTATTTAAAAAACAGCCCCCCACAAGAGTGGAGAAAAGTGTTTTTTTATTAGACGTTGTTCGGCCCGGAGGCATGCCCAAGAAATCTAGTTATCACAACTTGAGATCAGGCACACCCCACGGTGTGTATAGAAGGAGAACACCATGAGAATTGACTCAATTATTTATAAAGATAAGGATTTTTGAAAAAATTTTGTCATGCATATTTGAAACCGTCTTGATCAGCCCGTCATTTTAAGGTATCACTCGATGGATGGTCGTGTTTATAAAACAGGGGCCCCCCAGGCCCCACCCCCATGAGTGGAAAAAAGTGTTTTGTTATTAGACTCAATTATTAATAGGGATGCATACTTTTTCTGATGTATCGGAAAAGGCGTATGGTACTTGCTTACTCAGTAATACAGAAGATTGGCATTATGTTGCTTCAAAAGACAATTCCGTCGATCTGATTTCTCGTGCGGTATCACCAGAAAAATTAATTAATTCAAGATTTTGGTGTAGGGGACCATGTTGTTTGTGTCAACAAACATATACAAACGTACAAAATAATTTGAACGACACAATCATTTCAAGTTGTAAGCAACGTATGTATCATTTCATTAAGGAAATATTTCTCTTTGTTAGAGTTACAAAATACTGTAGCCTACTGTTTTCGTTTTAAGAAACATTGCATCGAACTGAGACACCAGACGACAACAGAACGTGATTCAGCATTATTAACAATAATTAAATTAGTGCAAGGGAAGGCAAACGAATTATAACCTGAAGTCAGGAAATCATTTACATAAAAAAAGCAACATTTAAAATTTAACACCATTTTTAGATTTAATTAATATTATTAGAGTCAGTGGACGACTGCAATCATCTAACTTAATTTTGATAAAAAACACCCGTTACACGTATCAAAGAGACATAATTTTACTACACTTCCATTTAACCATTATCACAAAATATTATTTCATGCTGGTCCAAGCTTTTTATTATCAAGTATTAGAGAACGTTATTGGCCCATATCCGGTAAAGTAATAGCAAAAAACACAGTAACAAACTGCATTACATTAGGTTCAATACGCTGTGCGCAAGACAAATCATGGAGATTTTACTCAGTGAACGGAGTACTGCTGTGAATCCTTAATTAAAAATATAGCGGGTTGGGGAAAAGTTCTATTCAAGAGTTAAATAAGTTTAAAGTTTTAATTATTTTTAAAGTTGACCTATCATCTTTTGATGAATTTTATTTTTATAGTTGTAAATTGACTCTCAACTCGTTTTTGTAAACCAGCCTTGATAAATCCCACAACGGTGGGCGAAACGTCGGCAATTACAACTTACTGAGTTGATTATTATTCCCACCTCCACCTAGAAGGGCTCTTATAGAGCACAAAAAATATTTAAAAAAGTTTTTGGGGGCCACTTTACATTGAATCCCTAATTAACTCCCGACCCTAACGCCCCTACGTACCAATCCTAATGACCTCAAAGCGCTCATCCCAGCACACTTTCTTATCGGGCGTACGTTTGTAACTATACCGGTCCCGAAAATTGACGACTGTTCGACAAATAGATTGATTCGTTACCAATTACTGCAAAAATTAGAAATTCTGTTTTGGAAAAAATGGTCAACAGAATATATCGACCAGCTTCAACAAAATGGATAAGTGGTCATCACCAATTTAAACCAGGGATGATGGCCCTAAGATTGTAGAGTTGTATCAAATCTTATATCATTAGAATCAGAAAATAATATGCTTTTGGAAGGTGTCACAGTAACTATGATATCGATTTAAGAAAATGCAAAATTTTTTGTTGATATAAATGTAATCTACAAAAAGACCTACAAAATGAAGTATTATTTACCGTGTTGGAGATATTCAGTATTTATATAACAAGTGCATGAAATTTAATTAAATTTGATGTATTTTGGTGTATTTTGTGTATAAAATGCATGAATGCATGTTCCGCGCAAAAAGCACGAGACCGCATTTGAAGTTTGTTTATGTCATCAAGCCGCTCTTGAATTTCTGCTCAGCTTTGCTAAGGAAAGCTATATCATCACAAATAACAAAGTTACTCGTTATACCTAGGTAGATAATGGGCTACTATTTACATTGCCATTTCAAAACCACAAGAATTACAAAGACGGTTAATTGGGGCAAAAGTTGGGGATAAAAAAAACAAAAATGCCCAAAACAAATTTTCGATTTATACAGAAAAATCCAAAAATGGGTAATTTTAATAGCTACTTTACAGTTTTCTAAGTAATTACGAAAAAGCTCGTGTTTGAAAAGAAAAGTTGATGGTAACCTTGATTAGACAAACTTTGTATGATAAATGTGATATAAAAGCAAAATAGTAGGCATTATTTGATTTCTTAGATTTAAAACGAGGAAGATAATTGAAAGTACACATGTTTGGGATTTCCTGTATAAATCAAAAACGGCAACAGTCATTAAGATTTACCTTCAGCATTTGTTGGTCCCTATTGAAACTATTTAACAAAATAACAGAACAAAGATGTGGACAAAAAAGATGTTGTTTGAGAAAATAGTAAGAAAATTAGATTATATAAGAATGTTGGAGGGAGTCACAAAGGGTAAGATATGGAGAAGAGGAAAAGATTACATTATGAAAAAGATAAACAAAAAGAGCAAAAGAGATGGAAAGGATTATACACGAGCAAATAATTAAACATAAAGATACTCAAATATAAGAGAAAAGAATTAAAGAAGAAAAGTACAATGAGAAGTATAATAGAATTGATAACAGAATATAAACCTAAATATTTGACAGGAGGGAAGGATCTGAATAGAAAGAGAATAATAGCAAGATTTAGAAGTGGAAATCAAGAGATAAAAATAAGAAATGCAGAAAGTGTGGAGACGGATGGGAGAGTATAGAACATTTCAAGGAAGAATACGGAAAATTAAGAGCGGAGAAAATGAGTTGGAGAGATATTATTAGGGGAGAAGTGAGAGGACATACGTTGGACGAGAGAGGTGGTAGAGAAAAGAAAGCAAGTAGAAAGAAAAGAAATATAATTAGGAATGGGATGTAAAATAATATCAAATGTAAAGAGGGCAGAAGGAATCAGATACATTATGATTTAGATTTATTAAAACCTCAATTACTCGCATTAGTACATCGGGAAATAAAATTTAATTCAATAAATGTTAATCTTAACTGTATTAATTATATTACTTTAGAAGTAAGCCACCAAAAAATTATATTGCTGCTAAGTTGACTGAAAGTTATGGTCACAAAGCCCTATGTTTACCTCCGTATCACTGCATTTTAGCCCTATCGAACATATTTGGGGTATCGCAAAAAAAATATTATAATAGACATATAGAAAGAGATGGAAGTGACATGCATAATGTAGTTCGTACGTTGCAAGAACGATTAGAACAAATAACTTTTATGATGTGGTCAAGTTCAGTTAGATATTATGAGGAGATTATACAATAATGCATAACAATCGTTTATTTTAATAAATGAACGGGGGACAAATCGCATTACGATGAAATGCAGCGCGGAGCGCTATTCAGAATAATTCGAAAATGGTCTTATCGGGATAATTTTTTTTGTAAATGCTAGAAATTACTTTATCTTTAATGAAGTTCTGTTACGAAAAAGCGTCAGGTGGACTGGAAAAAAAACTTTTTTTAAGTCGTTTTGTCAACTTTGAAGAGCAATAACTTTTTTCCTTCCCGTTGAACACACAATTTTGTCATATAATATTGTTGAAAATATAAGTCAAAAGGAATCCAAAGACACAAAGTTTATGGGTCAATTCCTAAAAGCACTGGACTATAAGTAAACGTCTATAATTGAAATAATACATACATTTATAAAATTCAAAATGATAAACTTTAAGCAAAATGTGGTTATAATACAGAGTGGAACAAAAGTCTGGCTCAATTATCTCACAAATGGGTAGTACGAATTGTACAACATTTTGGATAAGTATGTTTTGGGATACGAAGATTCCAGATTTAACATCTGCAATGTTGCCAGATTTACCGTTTTTCTGATATTATTACTAACTTTTTTTAAATAGATAACCCCGTATATTGTATCATTATTGGAATGTCCCCTTCAATACGAGTTCAACCATAATGTAACACTCAATATTTGATAAAGTCAGGAAGGTCTTAAATTAAATAAAACTGTCCGTGCAAAATAGAATTCAAGTAATTAAATCTGGCAACATTGCAGATATCAAATCTGGAATGTTCGTATCCCAAAATATACTTATCCAAAATGTTGTACATGTTGTACAATTCGTACTACCCATTTATGAGATAATTGAGCGTTTCCAGACTTTTGTTCCACTCTGTATATTTGACAACAATGTACGTGACGTCAATAATGACGCAATTCTATACTTTCGTGATCCTACCTACTATGATTTATTACATGAAAGGTATGTTACTTTTCTTACAAATAAATATGAACGTACTAAGTAATTGTATATTATCCCCACTTTAATATGATATTAGCTCGAATTAGGATTAGAAAAATCATGCACATTGCTCGAATTATAATTTAATATTGCAAACGTTATATTAGTAATTACCTCAACTCTATGTATTCTTCAAAACATAATCCCTCAATAAATCAGAACACAGAATAAATGCGGAAAATATTAAAAAATTTTAGTAAAGTTTATACACAATTTAAAAAACAAATCAATAGAAGCGACAAAATTGTTTATTAATGTTAAGTATTAATAAGTTGCTTTACGTTTATCCTACCTGTGCCGTAGCATTATCTCGCATATCATTTTGTATTGATTGTACCGTCGACTGTACGTCCTGTTCGCTTGGTATGTACTGATTATTGAGATCCAACCCCATTTGTTCTACATTTTCAACTGGTTGTTGTGTCGGCCAATAAGATTTTTGATTTTTAGCTAACTCTGCATTGTAACCTTAATTTAAAATTAGCAGAATAATTTAAGAAATAATATAACTCACTTTCTAATCCCTGAAGTGTGTGGTTTTCTTGTTCGTATTGCAGGGGTTGCCATGGTTGTTGATACTGCCAAGTTGGTTGTTCATAAACCATACTATTTACTTCTTCTTGTTTTATTTCTACATTATTATCATCAAAATTCTCCAAATTATCATCATTTAATACAGCGGTCTAAAAAAAATATTTATAGCAGTTTTATTCCGAGATAACCTTAAATACGTACACTACACTCTCTTTCAAACGCTTTTAATTCTTTAAGCCAAGAATTATCGGGTCGATTATCTACAAAATCGCTCTCTCCTTCATATGTATCGTCCACGATATCATAATATTTCAACCGATCAGCTAAGACGCTTACTTGTTTAATAAGATTTTGTTGAGATACAGTTGGATTGTTAAGTATCGCGATCGATATTTTTTCAAGATAAGTTAAAGCTTTTTCTAACAAACCCCTGCTAGATAATCGTGTTGCAAGAAGATATTTATAAGGCTAAAATAACATAAAGTACAAACGTAGAAAGCTTATTCTACAAATACTTACTAAAAATTCGGGAATTACAAAATTAGCATCGTTCAAACTACAAGCGTATTCATAAATTTCAGTCATAAATACTGCTTCGTTAACAGCAAATTCAACAAAAGGCTTGGTATGATTACCGCCTAATAAAACAAGCTTCGCTGATTCTGTGTCAAACCGGCTAAATCCAACTTGAGCCATAAGATAACAAAACTGAGCGGCATAGAGACTGCCTCTATTAAATAATGTATCGCCCAGTGTTGTTATAGCTTTACGATCGAGTTCGGGACGTTGCGTAGTGTTTGAAAGAATCATCGCCAAGTGCGGTCTCCAATCTCCCCATTTTTCATCAGAAACGGACTATAAAACTAGTTTAAGAAAAAATATTTAAATTTTACACAACCTTTACCGTAACTGCAGCTGGTACTTTCCCCGATAACAGTTGATATAGCGTTTGTAAGGGATCGTTCATAGTTAAACCGTTAGCAAATCGGGTCATTACGTTTGCATATGTTCTTTTATCAAGTTTACTAGCCAAAAAGAGAGCATGGCCCCAAAGACCATGCTTCATTGCCCATTCTGAAAACATCTAACATTATATTTAGTTCAAACACATTCATCAATACAAACCTAATGCTTCTTTTTCTGAACCGTATAGAAGATAATCCCTAAACTTATTTGTGATATTCTCTTCTTTTATAATGGATGTCGAGCTGCTGTGAATATCGGAGTGAAGAATATTACTATTTTCACCTGAAAATTCGATTAATCCACTTCCAACAGAGGTAACAGAATTTTTCCGACTAGGTGTATGTTTTCTGTCTTTCATTAATAATTCAGCAATATCAGTTCCAACAACCATCTATAAAAATAACAATCTGTAAAGCATACATTCCCAACAATTAATTCCTGTGCTTACGCCATTTTGTCTTAAAAGCAGTATGAGTAACTCCCACATTAAAATATAAGACTCTACGTCCGCTAAATTCTTGTTGCCATAAGCATTTCGAATTTTATTCTCACAATAGTCAATAATAGTTTTTTTGTGGGTAATTCCTTTTATCAAAGGTCCTGGATATTCAACCAGATCTTTATATTCTTCATCGTTCACCAACAAATCTCGCAAACTAGTAACTTCAACAACAGGAGGTTGACCATCTGATGGGTAATTAGGCAGTACCTTAACAAAGCAACCCGACGATATCGATGCTTTCACATGAGCAGTTGCAAATTTGGCGGGGGTCAATCGATGCGAGGCTGCTAACGTCTCTTCTTGATATAGTGACGAATCGGTTTGATCATAGGTCCTAACAAATGTAAATAACAATTAACAAACTTTCTGCAAAACGTAAATACCTTTATGTCGAGGAAAATTAATATAAAAATGAAAGCGATGAAGGAATAGTGCAGTACAATATTTTTAGTAAGCAGAATACAGTTTAAGTATTGTTGATTATATTACTTTAAGCATAGTTGACTCACCTACTCCAAAATTTCGTCACCTATTTGTTCAAGACTTAATAGAGATAAAAAGCTAATTGGTCAAATTTTAGCTACAACTTTGGTTTTGATCGTTTCCCGGATTTTGGAAAATGTATAGGCTAAGATGGTGTACGAAAAAGGGACGTTTTTTGTTTCAAAACTAGTTGGCGATAAAAGTTATCAAGAATTTGCACTATCCCATCATTCGCTAATCACTCATAATTAGCCATCGTGCAGGTTTTAGTAGCAGTAACTCTAGGAACACTTACTTTTAAAAATTATTGATTACGTAGAATTATTTAATAATAATAACATTGTTTACACTGACAGGTGAGAAGCAAGGTCGCCGATGGGCAATTATTTAAATAATCGGTCATTTTCTTCTACAGAACTAACGCATCCTGATTATAAACAGTAATACTTAAAGTTGCGTTTAAACTGTATTTTGCGAAACTTACTCAGTGCATTTTATCTAATATTACAAAAAAAAAAATATTTCAAACAAGGTCTCGCACGCACATTTACAAAAAAGAAATAAAGTAACACTTTGTCAAGAATACTAAAACACTAGAATAGTTTGATATTCAACCCCCAACCCAATTGGGCCGACAGTGAAGAGATAAAAATTTTTAAATTTTTGTAACTAAATTTTTGGGTTACGATTGGAACTGTAGTTTCAACTTATAACCGAAAGTGTCATATGGGCCAATATTTGAAGGGAGAAAATCAGAAACATTATTATTTGTTGTGTTAAAATCAAAATGTAGTTAAACTTAATAATTCACGTCCATCAATCAGCAAAACAACCTAATAAAATGACAACCTATTCCGATTCATAATTTACCGTTTCTTTGCTTTTAATAAGTCGCGGAAAAAAATGTTGCCGTTCTTTTTAAAAATTTTTAGTTGTGTCGCTAAGTTGATATCAACTTAGGAGAATTTGCCGCCGTTTTGGCGTCTAATTAGTTATGAGAAAAAAAGTTTTGTCGTTCTTTGTTTTAAAAAAGAAGAATAAAAAAGAACTTGCTGAATAATGGCAATATTGAGTTGAGAATTTGCCGCTATTAGTTGTAGTGAAAACATTTTGAGCTATGTTAAAAAAATGTTTTGTTGTCGCGCTTAATATCAACTTAGAGAGGCAACTTCTTTAAAACGGCGATATTGAAAAACTACAAAGTGGAAAAAAAAAAAGAAAAAGTTTTTAATTTTTTTTGTCAAAAAAAAAGTTTGATTGTTCGCTTTCATTATATTTTGTTTTAAAAAAATTTTTTTTTTTTTTAAAAATTTTTTTTTAATAATATATTTTTTTTTAAAGAGAGGTAATTCTTTTAATAAGCATTAAAACCAAAAGGGAATTTACCGCTGTGTAGTTTTTACAATAAATGTATTTGGATTTTTAAATTTTTTGCAGTTAATTAGTTGTAGAGAAAAAAGTATTGAAAAATGAATCTGACAGACTCTTTGTCTAGCTTTAATTTAACCATTTTAAAGTCTACAGCTTTAATGCTTGAACACACGTGTGTCGATAAAGCCAAGTAAAACTTGTACAGAAGCATAACACGCAACGAAAGAACACCTGATGCCGCATTAAAGCTGTCGCTTAGATAGCGCTATGCACTTTAAACGCACACATGTCGTTACAATTAACTGCTGGCATTTTTCTTAGTTTATAATTTATTATATTGTAGGTCCAACTTATTCACGGCAAAACAATAGCAAATTCTCAACTTTTTAGTTTTTCAATATCGACATTATTAAGAAAGTTGGCTCCTTTTAAACAAAACTGCAAAACCTTTTTCCCCCACAAATAACTAATTATCGGAAAAACAGTGTCAAATTCTCCACTTTTTAGTTTTCCAATATAGCCATTACTAAGTAGGTTGCCTTAAGTTGATATCAAGTAAGTGAAACAACCAAATACATTTTTTAGACAAAGAGCAGCAAAACTTCTTTCCTCACAACTATTAACTGCACTTTTTTAGCGTTTCAATATCACCATTATTAAGGAGGTTGATATCAAGTTAGCGAGACAAACAATTTTTTAAACAAAGTGCTGCAAAACTCTTTCCCACAACTAATTAACGGCAAAACAGCAGCCATTTCTCCACTTTTTAGTTTTTCAATATCACCATTATTAAGAAAGTTGCCTCCTTAAGTTGATATCAAGTTAGCAAGACAACCAAAAAATGTTTTAAACAATTTTCTGTTTCCTCTTTTCCAGTAGTATTAATTAGTCATGCTTGTTCTGCTTATATTGACTCTATTTTTTGGAAAAGATAATTTATCATAGACATTAATCTACACACAGATATAATTAAAAAAAATTGAAATATTGACTTTACCCGAAACTAAAACGCACATTTCCAAATCAAATAAAAAGGCCCAAAATGGTCCTAAATACTTTTCTAAAAATATTGTCACTTTACACCATCATAGTAAAAGAAGAGGAGAAACTATTCCATAAGAAGCATTTTTCCATTTCTGAAGATGATGACATGAGAAAGGATAAAATCAAAAAGGCCCAAAGAATTCAAATTCATGTAGAAATCGATTAAACAACATATTGAGGTACTCTGATAGTAGTCAATGATTCAGGGTTGCTATAAAACTTAGAGTCATTAATAGAAAACGGACATTCGATCAACCCATTGAAAAATGTAGAATCCTTAACTAATCTAGATTTTTATTATTGTCCACGAGTGCTACCGGCGATTTTTGAATGTGACTAATAGAGTAGTAATTCTTTCGTTTTGGCGAATTAACAGTTTCGCGTAGTCTAAATGCAACTTAAGGAAAAAATAGGAACTAATTACTGTAAAGGATATAGAATTAATAGAAATATGGAAATCCGAAGACACCAGTACAGCACAGTAAAGCATTTTCGAAAAAAGGTGCAATAACCATATCCGAACAGGTTTACTTACAGTACAGCTCAAAAACATTTACTACGATACTCCTAATTTTTATTGTTTTCGTTCATCACATCAAGTTTTTAACTTGGACGTATTTTGGAGGCGGCTTGGTGTCTTCCGATTCCGATAGTACTCAGTATATTAAGAGACAAAAGAATTATAAGGATGCTATCAAAGATTTATAAAAAGTAAATTAGGTATTTTTATTTACATAAATACCCACTTGTAGATCCATTGTAGCATATACCATGGATAACGGTTCTAAGCGATAATATACGAAAGGAACAAGAATCAGCATGCAAAAATGCAAATTAAGTTCATATTTGTTAAATAAAAAGAAAAACTGTTATGATAGCAACATGCAGACCATGCAAGGGAAAAAATGCTTAGATTTCATGAAAATTACTCAATAAATAAATAACGTATGTACCCATTTCTTACACCACATATATTAAGAGATCTAACTAAATTTTATATATTTATTTTTATCCATACACGGAGTTATTCAAGCGATAATCTACTGTACAGATTTTAAGATATAGTTTGTGGGTTGAGAATGATCTCACCTAGAATCTTCTGGGGCATAATGGCCTAAAATGCTATGACTATGAGGCTCGGCGTAGTAGTTTAAAGATGACTGGCTGTAATAACTCTGACGTGTATACCTAAGGAGGAACCACAAGTAGATGTAATGTATGCATTTATCAAACCGATAATCATTTAGACCAATTTATAATTAAATATGTGTAAGATCAGGGTGTACCTAACCGTGACAATATCCAAAATTGACATATTTGTGTTCATTTTAACTTCTCAAAATAAACTGTGTAAATCCCAACGAAGGAGAGATAGCAAAGAAAGTAAGGAAAGCTGCAAAAGTGTAAATGTATAAAACAAGTGTCATTGGTCACCATCTGAATAAGTACTAGAACTTATTTTCAAACCATGTTAAAAGATAATTAAAGCAAAAATATGAGTGTGAAATCGTTAACTATAATTGAACTCAAATTCACTACACTCATTGCACAAAAGGCAAAAGCAAAACATACATTTTATTTATCATACCTGTCTTTTCCTAATTCATCATTTGCGGAACTTCTGCCTGAATGTACTGATGCTCTGTCTTCATTACCATATCCTGGTTGACTGTTAGCTTGCTCGTAGTACTTGCGATACCATTCTGCATAAGCTTGCGGATTAGTTCTTCGTAAATTGTCGAGGTACTGATACTGGTATTGTCGGTAAAATGAATTATATGGATCGTAACCGTATCCCTAAAGCATACCAAATATGGAAAAGTGCATTTGACCATTGCTGAATTTTACCTGCATATAAGGATTGTAAGGATCGCGGTGTCTTCTATGTCTGTCTCTATCACGGTTCCGATCACGATCACGATCTTGCCGGTACGTTTCACGCATAGAATCAGAACGGCTCGACGGTCTAGATCTGAAAACTACTTTGTACATAACTAAACAAGAATACAATTGCTAACCTCGATTGATCTTCATCGAATTCGTCATCGTATCTATGATAATAATCTCTACGAACATCCCTTCCGTAATCTCGACCTCTATGTTCCTTCCGTCTTCTATCTTTCTCTTTGTCCCTTTTAAACTGCCATATTTTCTGTCAAGATCTTCTCTTCTATCCCTATCATCTCTTCGCTTGTCCCTTTCTTTATCGCTATAGTAATCGGTATCGTCATCGTATCTTTTATCCCTATACCTCATTCTTTCATACTTTTTGTCCCTATAACGATCGGGTGATGGTGAATATCTACTCCTACCTTTGTCTCTATCATAATCATCGTGCTTATCGTAATATCGCTTGTCTTTCCGATCACGGGCTAAGTGAATATTATCTGGTTCACAATCGCTATCAGTACTTTCATGTTTGCTATGACGTCTTGTATTTCTTTCTGTAACGGCTAAAGATGGATTACTATTACTATTTAAATTTTCACCAACAGTTAGGTCACGAATTGAATTTACTAGATTAGATAGTGAATTTTCTCGTGGTTCCCCTTCTATAGAATCGCGTCTAGTATTTACAGTGTGAGTAATTTTTTCATCTAAATTATTAGCACCATCGACGTTAGTCTCTCGTACGTTACTGTTAAAATTATTTGGAGCACCAAGTGTGTGACTATTTGTTATTACATTTTCTGAATTAGTACTATTATAAGGCAACGATGTATCAGCACCAATAGTTCTTGAACGATTTGTTAAATTAGCGGAGCTTCCTCCTGAGTTAACTGATTGCGTATCTGCTCCAATTGTTGCACATCGTACTTGATTTCCAATAGACGCATTACTTTCCGATTCTGATTCGATATTGTCCCCGTATTTGGGTAACTGATAGTTCGTTGTTTGATAGCGAGTCATGGATTTTGGAGAACTAGAACCTCCTGGAATCATTCTATGTAAAGGTTCATCCGGTTTAATTAATGTCGAGCTACTTCCAGTTTCACCTAAAACCATTCTGCTTAATCCAGGAGGTGGTTCATCTTGATTACCCAAACTGTTGTCGGCTTGTTCAATTTGGCCTAAAACCATTCTTGTAAAACCAGGAGGTGGCAATATATCAGAATTATCGCTAGGTTGTGGCTGATTGTATTCATTATTTGATAGTTGACCAGTTTCTAAATATTGGTTTCTGTCATTTATAGGTGCCTCGTTGTTTTCAGCCCACTGGGGCGAATTTAACTTAACCGCGCTCTTCTTAACCATGTGTGGTATCGTATCAGGCTGTTCAGAATTATCAGGCAAAGTTTCCAAATTAACAGATTGATTGAAAGAGGTTTGCGTCGGTGGATACTTGACTTGAGCACTAGCATAATTTACGGTAGTTTTACTTTCCAAACTATACTTATTTACAGTCTTATGAGTCAAACCCATGTTCAATTTATAGGGATTCTTGATATTATCTTCCATCCCAATTGGTCCTACAGGAGGGGTTTGATTTTTGAGTAAGGGTGGTGGTGGTGGTGTAGGATTAAATTTTAATTGTTTTAAATCGCTTCTTAAATTAGAAATATCTTCTTTATTTTCTTGATGCGGAATGTAATTATCTTGCCTGTAGTAGGGATCGGCGATAGGAGCGTCCGGCAAAGGAGGCTGAGAAAAATCTAGAATCGGTTGAATTTCGTGCCTCGCTGCAACATTTTCAGTGTTTATGTCTTGTCCAGAAATAGGAGACTCACTAATTGTTGAACTTCTCGATAACATATGACTTTTATCGCTCTCAGATGTGTGCAAAAGATCTGAAGAATCTTGCGACATTTGCGACTCAGTAGACCATTGCGGTGTTAAATTATCTGCTTTAGCATGTTTTGGTACAGTTGGTAACATTTCTGGACTAGCCGATAACTTATTAGATTCTTGATTATCACTTGGCGCAGGCATTTCACTATTTTTGTTATGTTTTTCTGCCAATTTCCCCATTGTTGTAAATGCACTGACATGATAATCTTGTACGGTTTGTATATTATGATAGGTATTCCCTAAATTAGAGCTAACTGGTGTTTCCGAAATGTTCCTGTTGTTTAAATTAGTGTTTGAATCGTCCACCGACCAATTCCACGTTTCTTCATTAGCTGTAACATTAAGAGAATTCGTAGAAGTTTGAGGATTTACATTTAGATTAGGTCGCGATAATGATTGAACGTTTGAGTTGTCTTCATCGCCCCAAGCCCAATTCCAACTGTCGGTGTTTGGTTGGTGTTGAGTATGATTAGAACTTTCCTGATAATTCAATTCACGATTTTGTGGCTGTTGATTAACGTAGATGCTTTCTTGATAGCTGTTGCTTTCGTTGGAGTATCCTTCAGGACGGTATTGAGGGTATTGTTCATTATAGTTACTTATTGGATTCGTTTTGACTGTTTGCTGCTGATTATATACTTGATTCCAGTAGACTGGCTCCTGCTGTGTTTCTGAATAAGTAGACTGCAATTTATGTTGACTGGTTTGAGGTTGATTATACCAGTTATTCGGAGGTGGTGGTTGCAGATCTTGTTGTTGCCATTGACTCTAAAATTAAAAAGGCAATTGTAGTAGAATTATGATAAACGTGTAACTTACACAACTAAAAATATGTATTAGTTATTCAGAAACAATTTTGTTTTTATGAAACTATTATGGTTATAGCGCCCCTACATACTACATACTATTTTAATAATTTCTTTGCAATTGTTTATCAACGCAAGAATATAGTACAAAATTGAAGTAATACATTGAAAATCAAGACTGCTTTATTTGTAATTGGTTATAACGTATATTTTTCTGTGGTTATAATTTTAACACGTGTTTTCTTTTTCTCCCTTTCTACGTTACGACTATGAGTAAAACTTCTACTATTCAAAATAAACAATAAAGATATGACTCATTAAGCTTATTATAAGTATCATTAATGTATTGTATATGTGCACGAAAACAAAATATCCTTTGGAAAGTGTAAATATTTTAATTGTGTACAAGTAATCAACGTTAAAAATACCAAAAATAATTATTATCAAAATAAAAAAATAACTCTTCGAAGTCAGTGCCAAACTCAAACATGTTGCCGTAGGTAATGAGTTTACCTTAGCGTCAATATTAACCTTGGTACGTTATTTTGTAATAGGTTTTAATTCGAATATGTTTGGCACCGATTCTAAACTGATTTCATATTATTGCTACATTGTCGTGCGCTGTTTAGTACAATTTTTAAGTCGTTTTACTTAATATTATATTTTCTCTCGTATGGTTAATAATTAATAATAGCGAATTAAGATACTTATAATATATACAGGGTAGCCCATCGAAAACAAAAGATCGTTTTTTGAAACTATCTTACACTTTAAAAAAAAACGCTCGGACACGTCAATTTTTGTTTGGAGGGGTTCATCTTCCAAAAAGCAAAGTTGACCCCGAAATATGAACAAGGTGGCCCCGGCAACCTCCATGTCGAAAATCTTAAATGGCATAATGTGTAGACAGGTACATCATATGAAAGCCCTTGTAATTCTCTATACAGCTATATTAATATTATGTTGGTCAGGGCGCCACAAGGGCCCCCAACAGCCCCATTTTCGAAAATAAAAAAGTCAGAAAGTACTGCAGTATGGTCGAGAATGCCAATTTATGTGTATAAGAAACATTCATGAATGATAAAATTTGCCCTGACAACTAAACAAAATTTTCTGTAGATGCTAACAGGTGCAACCCCCTTCTCAAAAATGTTAATCAAGATGGGGGTGGAGTGACACCTCATACGTAAGATTTTGTTTAATCCTTTGCAATCACAGACATTTTGTGCTAATCAAACTTAATACTCCGGTCTAAGAAAGGAGGATTTGTTTCACTTTGATAGTGTATGTAATTTAAAAAGTAATTTTTGATTCAGGAAATCACGGTGAAGTAGATTCATGGTTTGCAAAACTTGTCAGAAAATTTTGACAAAATAAATATCAGCTGACGAGAAGCTGACACTTTGAAATCCCTGCCTTGTTCGCTGCATCAACAAAGGTTTATTCAATCGCTGAGAGAGTCTAAATTGTTGCATTTGACCCTGTTCATTTGTCAGGGTAAATTTTATCCTTAATGAATGTCCCTTGTAAACATGAATTCACATTCTCGACCATATTGCAGTATATTCTGACTATTTTTTAGTTTCAAAAAATATTGCTGTCGAGGGCATTTGGGCCCCCCTGTCCGAAGTAAGATTAATATGGCTGTATAGAAAATTAAAAGGGCTTTCATATGAGGTACATGTCGACCCATCATGCCATTTAAGATTTTCGACATGAGGGCTGCCAGAGCCACCCTCTTGATATTTCGGGGTCAACTTTGCATTTGGAAGATGTCCCCTTCCAAATAAAAATTGACGTAGCCGAGCGTTTTTTTTTTTGGAAGTGTAAGATAGTTCGAAAAAACGTCTGTTTCGTTCTGTTTACGGATTTTTGCGGATGTTTAAGTAAGAGTTAGATACGTACAATCTTATCATTAGAAAGCTTATGAGATTCTACCTTCAACGTCACATAAAAAGTTACGTGGTGCCTTTGAAAAAATCAAGTTATCGATGAATTTAGGGAGTTCAATTTAAATAACTGATTACTCACAAAACCTAGCGAGGTTGGAAATATGAGTTATTTCATTTTTTCGAAACGTCAATATTTCCGGAAAAAGTGAAATAACGCAAAAACCATTCATTTTAGACATTATATATTATACATACAGTCACGATAGAATTTAGCGAGGAATCCAAATTTGCAATAAAAAATTAGTAGTTCTACTTAAAAAAACATAAATTTGGTATGTCGCGCTTTTATGGAACACCCTGTATAAATGAAAATAATTTTAAAAAGTGCAGCTCATTGATCTGCACAACTTGCATTATGAACGTTTTTTTCTAGACCCAGTATTTTCCAAGATATCCACCTTCCACGCACAAATGGTTCACCCTGTATGTCCTTTTGTCGTATATTTCTCTTATCATTTTTTTTTGTCTCCGTGATTGCTAGTATACATCGGTGCCGACTACATGGGGGCAATAGGGGCAGTTGCTCCCATACCTATCCAATAAGAAGGGCTAAAAAATCTTTCATTTCTTTTTTATGATTTTATGATTGCTTTTTTTGGGAATTAATAATCACATTGGCTTTTAGTGCGCCCTTTGTGTGCGTGTTTTGTTTTTAGCACTTTAAATTAATACATCGAAAACAAGACGACTGCGTGTGCAAAATTATTGATCTTTTAATTGCAAGTGCTGACGGCTGGCACCTGATATAAATTGAATAGATAGATTTCCGCGAATTAACCTGAGACGTTCGAGATAAAATTTTGAGTCTTTGTAGAACTCTTGGTACAATGCGAATTATGAAATAACGTTAGGTTTGGGTTCGGTTTTGAATTGACACAAGTTTCTATTTCCTTTAGTTGCATTGCATCGTTTTGATTTCTTATTCAGTTGTGTATTGAGAGTTATAATTAAAAACGAGAAAAAATACATTTGCCTTAGTAGTTTAATATGTAATTTTTGTATATATTTTTGTAATTTTTTAAATGTTTGGTTTGTATTTCACTTTTAATGTTGAATTAAATAAGATTTAAAAAAATAGTTATTGATTTTTTTTAGCCGCCTATTTTTTTAAAGTAGGTAAAGTGAGCACGAGCCTTCGATAATAATTTACAAAACATTTATATCACGGTTTTTAGTCATTTGATTCCCATTTACCGGCTGCCGCCCCCATACTGTTTTTCATAAGTCGGTGCCGGTGCGTAGTATGTCCAATTTCATTTCTTCAAATTCTCCTTCTAACTTCTAACACTAGATGACCTATGAAAAAGGAAAAAACCGAAACAAGCTTTGAGAAACAAGACACATCAAAAGTAGAAGACGTATTCAAAATAGTAAATGATGGAAAGAACACCGCCACATAGTAGACAAACAGAGGTAAGAGCTGAAACAGATACTAAAATGGAAAAAATAGCAGAACAGGAAATAGAAACTGATCTCGAAGCAAACCAAGGAACGAGGAAAAATAACACAAGACAAAAATGACTTTATGGAAAAGTCTCGGGAAAAGTTATGCAAAATTATGGAAGAGACAAACAAAGAAATAAAAAGAAATGATGGCAGAAGTGGAAGAACTAAGAATTAAAGGCAAAAGCAACAGAATTCATAAAAAACGAACTAGGAATACAAACTGAAATACTGAAATATACAAACGGCGAAAGATCGAAGAAAAAAAAAGTGATAGTTAAAATAAATACCTTTGAACAAAAATTGGAAGCTTTAAAAAATAAAAATAAACTAGAGGCAGAAGAATATATATAGAAAGCGAACTAACACAAGATATACAAAAGAACATTAAAGACATAGCATAAGAAAAAACTAAGAAAGGCGTAAGAGTAAAAATAGGCTTTCAAAAACTGGAAAATAAACGCTCTACAATGGACGTGGAATCAAAAAACAGAACAACTTAACTTAACAACAATTTGTTAATTTTCTCATAGATATAGAACTGACAATAATAGATTTAGAATTTCTAAAGGTTTTCTAGTTGAACCAATTTTATAAATTTGGTAAGTACAACAAAATTCTTATCTCTACCATCGGAAAATGTATTAAATCTTTTTACAATGAAGATTCACTTAGATCGGTTAAATGTGAAGAACACTGCACTCTCACAATATAAATGGTTGAAAAAACAATTTAAATTTTTAAAACACGAAAATCGATTTTTTTGTTTCAGTCGGTAATGTATTTCATTGTACTACAACTACTCTATTTAGTAATATTTTCATTTGCTATGATAAAGTGATAATATTTTCTAATTGTGGAGATTTTAACAATGATCTCAAACTTAAAAAAACTGAAACAAGAAAAAACAAGACCAAATTATTTGGCTACTACTTAATAAAAGTTTAAAATAAACCCGTCGAGAGATTTTCATTTTAATTTAATTCTTATTGAAGTAAAGAAGCATTATTAAATACATTTAAATATATAAGAGAAGTTTATTTAAATAAAAAATCGAGGGGTTGGCCACGGGCCAATTTAGTTAAGAATGTACAACTTTCGAAATCATCGTTATTGGTCTTGTTACTGGTTACGGGTTTTTCGAAGTGTTTTTTAAAGTGAGTAAAGAAGTTACTTTTCACTTTGTGCATTGTAATTGTCTTTCTTCTTTCGCTTGCAAATAGTTAAATTTTTTCTACATATACCAGTTATTTTCCCCTGTATTGTATTCCTTGAGTGGTTAATCAGTAATTCGCCCTAGTTTTTTGATTATGTTAAACTGGCTGCTTGAGGATTGTCACGTATTAGTGCACTATTTTCGATGTAGATGGCACTACTACAAATAAGTTTGTCATGTTATGTTATTACCGATAGCGTTTGAATTTAATGCGCTGTCTTGTAATAATTATTATTTCTTGTTAAAGAAATGTGTAGGATGTCATTTGCCACCGATAATGTGAATTTATACACTGCCGACCTTTACCCATACTCTATTTCATACATCAGAGTCAGCGTGGCTAGGATGGGGCTATGCAATCCTTATGAGAGATTTCTTGCCGACGTTGCCGGTTCTCGGCGACAAGCGATGTTCAAGTTTATGTATTTGGATGAAATTGGAGGTTCCCAACAAGTTTCTCAGCCGATGGTCGATGCCCGCGTTGAAAGATATCTACTTACAATAAATTACAAATTTTCGTAGTAATATTGCCGCAATTATATTTAAAACAATCTCTCATGAGTATTATTCATTTAGGTAGCCCATTAATAAATAACAAGTGTTTCATTTGCATTTTAAACACTTCCTATAATAACAATTTAAAGAGATCCTTTCTGTAATTATGATGCATAATGGCATACAATTAAGGTATTTTCGTAATTAAGATATCTTATTAAGTGAAATAGAATTTTTGAAAATATATGTTTTGTAGGTTTGGAACGTTAATTACTTAATTGCAATTTTTACGATATAATTAATCTGCTTGCATATTTAAGTAGTTTCCTGTGTATTTATTTTGTAATTTCATAGCTACATCGCAGCTCGTGGTCCTCGTTTTGTGCTGGATGCGAAAACGCTTCAATGATAAAGCACAACTGACTTTTCTGGCAAAGAAAAACGCCGATGACTACCATGATGAAATGGATGGTGATATTTTTGAAAATTGGTTCGAAATTCATCGCGTTCCTAACTTGCCAGAAAAACTGTTGTGGTAATGACAATGCTTTTACCATAGCAGTAAATTAGAAAAGGTTCCTACCAACGCATCAAATAAACAGGAAATTCAGGGATGCGTTTGAAAGAAAGATTTATTGGAAGAAAGTTATCTAAAAGCAGAACTGCTGCAAGTCGTCAGTGCCTACAAAAAAGCCAAAATAATACGACGATAATTATGTAATTAGAGAACATTGCAAAAGCGGCACAACGTCAAAATTTTTCGGCTTCCACCCTACCACTGCGAACTCAACCCCATAGAAATGGTGTGGAGTGAAGTAAAATATATCGCCGGACACAACACAACATTTAAACAAGACGAAGTAAGAAATTTCATTACAGAAGCATATTTAGGGATTACACCACAAAAATGGAAACATTATATTAAACACGTAATCAACGACAGAAGCCGAAATGTGGAATGTGGACTGTTAGGAAATTTTCGTTTGTGTGCGATTATTAAATTTATGTATGTACGTGCAATGGAAGATAAGTTTAGTTTTATGCCAAATGTCTTACATGTTAAAAGTGTACAAGTGCTGTACGAGTAACCCATTAAAGAAACAATTAAAATCATCTACCTATATAATATTCAAGGACCAGATCTTAGGCCTAAGTGAAAGTCGGCGAATTTATGTAATACATCGAATCATTAAGGTAAGATTTATTTCTGTTGGGTTAATCGTATAAATCAAACAACAATTAATACAGTCCATTTTGCCAACATTAAATTTGGTCCTTCGAGCCGGATGCCGTAATTTTATTGTAATCGTAATTAATTTGCCGGAGAAAACTGTATTTTCCATTGCACGTACAATTTGAGATATCGCGCGTTGTGTGTTTTATCAGTCTTTTGTGACTTTGCATGCGCTACGATTAAATTTCTTTTCATTATTAATATTTAATATTCAATAATTGTAATAATAATGCCGAACACCGACAATTCTGATCCTGCCGTAATTAATAGAAATAAATTAATCGCTAAACGCGAGAAAATTTATGCTAGTGTACAATCCATTTTCGATTATTCCTTCAAACTATCTAAAGATAACGTCCACGCATTTACACCGCGATTTGAAAAGTTAAACCGACTGGAAGAAAGTTTTGAGGACATTCAAGATATTATTTTGGAATTTAATTCTGAACATGATCCGTCGTTAATGATTGAAGTTAACAAAACGCAAACGTCATTTGACGATTTAATTTACGGTGCTAAAGCTCCGTATTTAACTCTTATGAGAGAAGTTCCTAAAGCTACTGGCGAAAAATTATCTGCCACTTCTTGTTTGAATTTGCCAGAGTTGGAAATTAAACCCTTCAAGGGCAAAATTTCTGAATGGCCCACATTTTTCGGATTGTTTGAATCATTGATAGACAAAAACTCTTCCCTTAGTATTATCCAAAAATTTCAATATTTGAAAACTTTAGTTCTGGAAGAAGCTGCCGCAGTCATCTCTGATTACCATTTGTCAGAAGAAAATTATCAACTTGCCTTAACTGCTTTAAAAACACGATATCAAAATAAACGAAGGTTGGCTCAAATGTATATCGATTATATTTTGAATTTCGGTAAAACTTGTCCAAAAATTCCGCCAACTTGCAAAAGTTTTTGCAGATTCATTCCACTTCGGTTAATGCCTTTAAAGCACTTGAGTTGCCAGATCAAACTGACTTTCTTTTTTACATTTATGCCTTCAGAATCTTGATAGTTCCACACGGAAAGCGTTTGAAAATAAATTCAGTAATGTTTCTGTCCCCACTTACTTAAACTTGATTGGTTTTGTGTCAGATTTATGTAGAACTAATGAATTGATTAATAGTTCAAATGAAAAAGAACCACAACCTTCTGCAAGAAAACCTCGAATGTCATTCTTAACTCAAGAATTAAATACCAATCAAGTATCCAATACTGTTAAAAATCGCAACTCTCAAAAAATGCCAACCTGTCCGTATTGTGATGCTAGCCATACCTTATCGTTATGTTCTAAATTCAAAACCGTACCTTTGAGTACAAAATACGAAACACTTAAAAGAAGTCATCTGTGTTTTAACTGCTTTGGACCTCATTTAAGGTCTTTGTGTAAATCCAAATACACATGTTCGCATTGTAAAAGCAATAAACACCATAGTTTACTGCATCCACCTATTGAGCAAACAAGTATTCCGTCAAATTCCCTTTCGACACAAATTGATAACGTCGACCAACCAATATCTGTCACACCTACCCACTCATTATCGTGTAGTGTATCTGATCCTACTCCTAAACATCGAATTGTTATGTTAGGTACCGCAAAAATCTTATTAAAAGATTCTTGGAATCAGTATCAAGTGGCTAGAGCAGTTTTAGATTCTGGTTCACAGATTTCCGCCGTAACCTCCTCGTTAGTTCAAAAACTGGGCCTAAAACCATTTTCTGTACCGTTTGAAATTGTAGGAATTTCTAGAAATTCTTCAAAAACCTATGGCTCAGTGAAATGTGTCCTTTCTTCTAGATTTGCGCCTGACACAAATATTCCGTTTTGTCCAGTAGTGCTGCCCGCTATTGCTCAACCTCTACCAAACGTTCCGTTGCCTAATCTCAAACAACATTACCTAAATTTTCGCTTAGCCGATGAAGAATTTTATGAACCTTCTAATGTTGACGTTCTGTTAGGAGCTGATGTTTATCCGTTTATCTTAAGACCTGAAAAATGTCCTATAATTGTGGGAGAACCTAGTCTATTCGACACAATTTTTGGTTTCGTCTTAACTGGTCCTGTATCCGCTGAGCACGCAAATGTGGACCGGTCATCCTTGTTGTTGTTAAGTCCCTCTCTGGAAGTCACTCTTAAACAGTTCTGGGAACAAGAAGAAGTATCTAAACCCTTGCCTGAAAATCCTGAAGATACCCAAGCCGAACTTTATTTTAAAAAACTGTGACCCGTAATAGTGATGGTAGATATTCAGTTGCTCTGCCATTTAAATCTGTAAATTTTAATTTAAACAATAGGGAGATAGTCAAAAGGACATACTCTTATTATTTGGAAAAACGATTAAAGAAAAATGAGTATTTAATAAACTCTTACCATGATTTCTTAACTGAATATCTGCAACTGGGTCATATGAGCGCTGCTAAACTAAGTGCTGATTATGTATTGCCACACCACTGTGTAACAAAGTCGAGTAGTAGTAGTACCAAAGTCCGAGTAGTTTTTAATGCCTCTGCCACCGATAAATCAGGCCTTAGTTTAAATGATCTTCTTTATCGAGGTCCAAAACTCCAAAATCTCTACCTGATTTGATCAATCAATTTCGAACCAAAAAATACGCTATTTGTGCAGATATACGAATGATGTATCGACAAATATTAATTCATCCTTCCGATAGAATTTACCAACATATCTTTTGGAAACGTCCTGGTTCAAATGAAATACAGGAGTTTGAACTAAATACTATAACCTATGGTTTAAAACCTGCCCCGTTCCTAGCTCAAAGAGTTCTAAGTCAATTAGTAGACGATGAAGGCCGTAGGTTTCCGCGTGCTAGTCACGCTATAAAGTATCAAACATTTATGGATGATGTGTTAACCGGTTCTGATTCGTACCAAGAAGCGTGTTATCTAAAGAATGAACTGATGCAATTGTTAGCGTTAGGGAAGTTTGAACTACGTAAGTGGGCTAGTAACGATTTAACCCTCTTAGATGATCTTCCTTTAGAACACCGTGAAAAAACTTTAACGTTTAAGTCCGAAGAAAACTTCATAAAAATACTCGGTCTGGTTTGGAACCCTGGATGTGATTTTTTGAGTTTGTAGTGCAGCCATTTGAAGGAACAGTTACCAAACGTTCCATTCTTTCCTATGTTGCACGAATTTTTGACCCGATGGGGTTCCTCTCTCCTGTAATTTTATACATTAAATGGTTTCTGCAACAATTGTGGTTGTCTCAATGTGATTGGGATGCCCCTAGCGGGTGCCCTTTTAAGTGATTGGAATCAGTTTGCTTTGGATTTGCCTGCAGTTTCAAGTATTGTAATTCCTCGATTTATAGGAGTATCTGGTTCAAAGAAATTGCTCGTTGGGTTTTGCGATGCTAGCGAAAAAGGTTATGCTGCTTGTTTTATTTAGTTTCTAAAGTTGAAGGATCTATTCAAACTTGTTTAATTGCCTCAAAAACAAAAGTAGCTCCGTTGAAACCGTTTAACGTAAATCGTCTAGAGTTGGCTGGAGCCCAACTTCTGGCACGATTGTTTAAGTCTTCCGAATTTAGATTTGAGAACGTAGCATATAATTCAGTGCGATTGTACACGGATTCAAAAACAACTCTTGCCTGGTTAAAAACTCCTCCACACCTTTTAGGAATATACGTTGGAAACCGTGTCAGTGAGATTCTCGAACTTACAAATCCGATTGATTGGTTTTTGTTAATTCCGAGGACAACCCGGCCGATTGTGCGTCTCGGGGATTGAGTGGCTCTAAATTGCGTGATCATCCTCTTTGGTTTAATGGCCCAAGTTTTCTTACTACTTCTGAATTTTTGATAATACTCCTAAACGGTTGTTATTTGATACCATGGAAGTTCCCGAGATGAGAAAAAACTTAACTTCTCTTGCAGTAAATATAGAAGTTAGTTGGATTGAAAATTGTATTGAAAAATTTTCTTCCTTTTTAAACTAGTTCGTACTTTCGCTTATATCAAACGATTTATTGCCCATATGCGAAAGAAAATAAGATTTATCAGTTCTGTTTTGACTGCCGAAGAGTTGCATAATGCTCTTATTGAATTGGTACGTCTTGTTCAATTCCACTATTTTCAAAAGATATTACATGCCTTAACAGTCATAAAAGAATAGTTTTTCTAAGTTACTATCTTTAAAACCTTTCTTAGACACTCAAGGCTGCCTACGTGTAGGAGGACGACTTAGCAACTCCTCTTTGCCTCTAAGTATAAAGCACCCATTGATTTTACCAAAACAAAGTCACCTGTCTAATCTAATTGTTGATCACTACCATTGGTTATCTTTACATTCAGGTGCTCAGACCGTTCAATCGCTAATTCAGCGGAAATTTTGGATATTATCTAGCCGTTCGATAGTAAGATCACGAATTAACAAATGTTTGCAATGCCACAAGTTGAAAGCTCAAACAGAACAACCGATTATGGCTGACTTACCTAGTTCTCGCGTACAAGTAGATCGTCCATTTAATCAAGTCGGAACCGATTATGCAGGCCCGTTCACTTTAAAGGAAAGTGCACGACGCAAAGCGCCTCTACTGAAATCCTATTTGTGTGTTTTCGTATGCATGGTCACCAAAGCAGCACATCTTGAGGTTGTCTCGGAACTGTCTTCAAATGCGTTTCTTGCTACATTCGACAGATTCGTTTCACGTCGTGGGCTTCCTAAAGTTATGTACTCCGATTGTGGCCGAAATTATGTTGGTGCGGCTCGAAACTTGAAAGAAGTGAACGCCTTTCTTGAGTCTAATCATACCAAATTTTATGATTATTTTGTTTCTCGAGGTGTAACCTGGAAATTCAATCCTCCAAGTGCCGCAAATTTTGGAGGCCTTTGGGAAGCTTGTGTTAAATCTGCCAAATCCCTAATGAAACGAGTAATCGGAGAAACAATTTTAACTTTTGAAGAGATGACAACTTTTCTTTGTCGAGTAGAAGCGGTGTTAAATAGTAGACCTCTTTGTCGCGTGTACAATGATCCTGATCATGTCGATTATCTCACTCCTGGCCACTTTCTTATTGGACGTCCTTTGCTAGCCTCTCCAGAATCTCCTCTTGAAGAGGCTATTAACCTTCATAAACGTTGGACTCGTGTTAGACTTCTATCTCAATCTTTCTGGAAAAGGTGGCATAGTGAATATCTGGTTACGTTAAACAACCGAGTAAAATGGTCTGCTACAAGTACTGCCGTTGCTGAGGGCGAAGTAGTTTTTAAAGGATGCCTCCAGTAATCCTTTAACCTGGCCTATAGCCAAAATTGTTAAAGTCTACCCTGCCCCGGACGGTGTTATTCGGGTAGTAACTATTCGCACGGCAAAGGGAGAATTTACTCGACCGGTTAACAAATTGTTGCGTATGCCTCATTAAAAACTTTAACATTTGTAAATAACTGTATGTGTGTCTACTTATTACCTATTATTGGTTGCGTATATGAATTATCCTTTTATTTAATTTTTCGTATTACTTTAACCTGTAAAGCCCTTCCGTGCTTTAAAGGGGTGGTGATGTTAGGGAAATTTTCGTTTGTGTGCGATTATTAAATTTATGTATGTACGTGCAATGGAAGATAAGTTAGTTTTATGCCAAATGTCTTACATGTTAAAAGTGTACAAGTGCTGTACGAGTAACCCATTAAAGAAACAATTAAAATCATCTACCTATATAATATTCAAGGACCAGATCTTAGGCCTAAGTGAAAGTCGGCGAATTTATGTAATACATCGAATCATTAAGGTAAGATTTATTTCTGTTGGGTTAATCGTATAAATCAAACAACAATTAATACAGTCCATTTTGCCAACAGTGGACAATTTGCTGGGTCCAACCGATTATTATAAATGTTAGCAATGATAGTGATACTGATACTGTTAGTGATGTTGATAGCAGTGACCACAATGAATAACAAAAATTATTTGTTTGCTCTATATATATGTAAAAAATTTAAAAGTTAAGCCTGTAAATAATTTTATGTGTAATAAAACATATTTTTTGTCTTTTTATTATAAATACATGGATTTTTTGTTGTTATTATTATAATGAAAAATAGACTCTCAGCGAGGAATGGTTTTTAAAAAGGTAAAAACAAATTTAAACTAATAAGCAAATAATTTGTTTGAATACTGCTGACAAAATGTGGTTAGTCGAGGAAAAGGCATTACTAAGTTATTAACTACCTGCTCGAGGGCTCAGGAATACAAAGGAAGGATTTATTTATGATTGGCAAGTTGTAAACATTTACAAATAGTTTTGTGCTGAAATATGGCTACATCACTTTGCATTAAAGCCCGTACTGACTCTGATGTATGGAATACAGTATAGGTGTAAATCAGATGTCAAACGAAGCTGACTGTGAATGTGAGTTCTACCACCCAAATAAAAATGAAACTTGACGTGTTAAAATTCCCAACAACCCATTCTTGAGTATTATCTTCACCGAGATTTGCCGAAGATGTAAATATAGGTAATAAAAGACTCAACTTTACAAACAAGACGATCTCAATTAAGTAAGCCTCAAGCTTGAGATTTGACTATAAATGGTAATTAATGATTTTAACTCCGATAACAGAAACCATAAATAGCGCAGCTCTACGTCTTACTATAACTGATAGTCGCACGGTTTTCCCCTTGAGTTCTTAAACTTGCAGAATTCCCTATGTTTACTTAATCCTCGACTTAATTCTAAGCATCCACAAAACAAATGCCTAAAAAATTTCTCAAATTCCTTTTGAAATTCCGGAAGTTCCCCTTTAAATTCGTTTTAATTATGTTATTTGAATTATGTTAAGAAACTATTAAATGATTAATTCAAATAAATAATTACCATATTAATAAACAATCAATTTTTATTAATTTAATGTACAATTTATGTTATTACATTTAGAACATGTAAAACAGCTCTTCTAATTCGACAGGTTTGTCCACTGTTCCCAAAACACTCGCAGCATTTCCTCGCTGTATAGCAAGACTAATATGCTGCTGAAGATATTCTCGTGATTGAGGTACACCTGTGTTTTCTTTAATTATTTTCCCCAATGAATTTAGAATAAATTTTGCATCATTACCCCATGTTCCGTTTCCACTGCAAAAGGTAAAATACATAATTTTCTTTAATCTCCTAAAGCTAAAGCAGCAGCAGAACCAGAGTTTTAAACAACTGTCTTTTAAATATGTTAGAGCGACCGTATCCACACGGTGACATCCCAAACTAATGAACGACCTATTTTCCAGGGAATAATTGTCATGCCATCTGGGCGTTTACCATCACTTCGATGTAAACCGCTAGGTTCCAAAATACAAGGAATATCAGCAGAAGAGAGCACGTTTTAAAATATTGTTGATTTCACTATGCCGTAAAAATCTTCCGTAACTTTTACGACAAGAAAGACCATTGTGTCCTAAACGATCCACAGTTGCACCACAAATGCAGGTATGAGGTTGGCATATTTCAGATCCAATCCTTAAATAAACCGCAATTTGTAAAACTTTTTTTTCTAAAAGAGTTCCTAAATTTGCAGATGGTAAAGCTTTTAACCATGCACCAGACTCATGTTCTGACGTTGCTAGTAAGATAGCTTTATGTGGTGGTTGAGAAACAGATAAAGATTTTCAAATTTCTTCTTTATTATCTGTGAATCCCAATTTCGTTGTAATGTTGGTTTGTCAGGTACCTTTAAATCAGAAAAATTACTTCTCCAAAAATTCAAAGCTTCCACCTTGTATCGAATCTCAAAGTCTTTTAATGACGGATTAAGAATAATTCCAATGAGATCAGAAGTACAATGAATAGAAGCCAGGTAAAGATAAATCAAATACCGAACGTATTCCTAAACCACCCGACGATACAGGAAGTGTTTTGATTTTGTCGTCGAATATTTCACACAAATCATTATATTTCCAGAAAGGCAGTATCTTAAATAATAAATTAATTTCGGAATCCAAAGACTATGGCGAATAAGAAAGAACGCTATATGAGGGTTTATGTCATATAGATTATTTGTGAAAGATGAAATTTTTTCTAAAATATTAGAAGTGAGTGACGGAACAGCTTCTTCAGACAAAGGGGCACCAAGAAAATATAAATAATTATCCAAAGTAATGTGTATACCAGGAGCAAATAGCTTGAAATTCCTTCAAAATCTCTGTAATTTTTCTGTTAGGTATTTTTTGCAAAAATATAATTCACATTTAGAAAAATTTATATATAAACCTATATTTTTGAATTCATCAATAATTCTCTTAAAATCTTTCAAAACTTCTTCAATAGAACCTCCTAATATACCATCGTCAAGATACCATATTAATTTGGAAAATAAATAGCCATCTTGATTAACCAGAATTAAAACTCACCTAACTGATACTAAATGCTAAACAACCTTAACTAACCAATTTTAATTGCTGATCTATAAATAAAAATAAAAAAATACGAAAAATATGAAAATTATTGAACATCAAATTTCTCTCTCAAAATCGGCACAAGGGCATAAAATGTGATTAGCATCATAATTTCCTAGTAACATTTTTCGAAATTTTAACAAATTGACCCATTTTTAGGACATTTTTTTTACAAAATTACGAACTTGACAATTGACAGATGTTACCTGTCAACTTTGACTTGGCGCATTTTAAGTTATTTCGGAAGCAGAAGTGATTGCCCCCCAAAGTTTTTTTTTAACTACAATAATAAAAAAAATTGCCATATGGTTCCAACTTTATGGCGGACACTGTATATATACCGAGTGTTCCATAAAAATAGTTAACAAAAAAATTGTCAAAAATCCGCCATTTTTGTTATGACGTCCTCGAAGTCGATAGAAAAAATTCAATCTATTCAAAGAAAACTTATACTAAAATGTAACATTTCAGTGAAAACCGCATGTTTCTATCCTGAACCGTTTAAAGTTATAGGTAGTTTACAATGTGGGAAAATCTAAGTGGACACCGGTATTTGCATAATTTCTAATTCATTCCAGTTTATGATTTTTTTTGCTGATGCCTCTGATTTATAGTGTTATTAGTTAATTATAATGATATTAAAGTGTTGTTAAATAAAATTCTAATTATCTATTAATTTATAATCAAAAGTTGTTGTTCATTTTATTGTATTACTAATTACGTTTTTTTTTTCAACAAATCTAGCCTGTGATAAAGCTCTCACATTGAGAGAGAAAACGTCAGGTAATTTCAACAATTTGAGTTGTTTTTGTGCTTCCACCTCCGCCTAGAAGGGGTCTCAGACCAAATTCTGAATTAAAAAAACAATATTCATTTCTCAAAACTCCACCAAATTGCGCCCTCAAACTTTGAATCATCATTGCTGAACTATTGGAAGTCTCAAATTCTATTTTTGAGAAACCTCAAACACTTCGGACAAAAGCAAGAGAAAAAGGTGTCTCGTATGTCCCATCAAAACGGATTCAAAACTGCTATCCAATGTGAAACTTGTAAAATGCCTAATTGCAATCAATGAAAAAATGAAAAAAAAAATGAAAAATAAGCTGAAGTTATTTTTTGGTAGATTGCATTTAATATACCTACTAATTTTAAGTTTTGAATAAAAGTTTTTTCAAATGATTTTATTGTGCTATTATTATTAAGGTCCCACGGACCCTTCAATTTAACACATATGTAATAGAAATATGTCTATAGTAGCTGAGGGTTAAGCAAAAACTTACTAATCAAGACTAATTTTTTTCTACAATGGATCTATCCTTGAATTTTTTTAGTTTTTACAGAAGACAATGTGCCAGACAAGCACGATTATCTCAAAAACTACTTTCACAATTCTATTAAAACTCGGTATTTGATTTTTTACTTCACATCTTATAAATAAAACACTCACTTTTTCAGTTTTTCCGACCAATTAGAGCTAGTATGTCATAATGAAGTAAAAAAACAGGTCCGATTTTTATCAATCTTAGCAAGTATGTGTTATTTTATAACACTATAATATACTATATATAATATAACTGATTACATTTTGGGCATACTCCGTGAAGGCAAAAGGGCTCTTAGCCTAGATAGATTTTCCTATTCTTGGAATATTTACGAAAACATTCAACTTTTCCTTCAAATAAAAGGTTTTTGTAATTTAATCACACACAACTTTCGACTATTTTTTGATCCGATAATTATTCACTGATATGACAATCAAGTAAGAGTAAATGTTTTAATATCTCCAACATCGATTATACAAAGAATGCTATTGGAAAAAAGTTGTCTATAACTTTAATTTGAACTATTTTTTTCTAAAACGCAATTTTTTATTTTGACAAAAATTTGAATTCCACTTTGTCTTAAAACACTTATACCATGTATGGTATAGTTTACGGAAATATGACGTGCAGGCAAATTGATGTCGTGTTGAAACAATTTTAAAGACTTGCCACGAAACAGATTAATTAATAATTCTTAAATACGTAAAATGGCATGCAATATTATTTCGCACTTTTCATATTATTTTTAAAACTAAGCAACTTAATTGTGGCAAATCACAAAGTAGGTATCGAGGTTCATTTACAAACTAAATATGTAATTATTGAATCTATACGAACTAGAATCAATGAACTAAAAATACCTTTACGTAAAATGAAATATGTATGCTTGATTGATTTTTTCCGAAAACTCAAAATACCCTATTTGTGTATTATGAGCGCAAAATAATACATTGCCGATTGAGAGAGACTGTTACTGTGCGACGAAGGAGATTTTTTCTACAACCGATCAGCGAGCATTTCGTACATTTTGTCGAGCACGAGCGACAAAGTGACACTCCTCAACAAATGACAACTTTGCGTTGTCAAATGCAAGCACAAACTGTTTACTTTCTATATCGGTTGTCTACTTATACATAATACATATGAAAGTAAATAGGCTTTTGTAGAGATTGTCATAATGCGAAAGTTCCATTTTCATCTCTACTAGTTAAAAAACTTTCATTTTTAAATCGTTGCATTAAAATTAATGGAACTCTGTATTACCGACTAACTTATGTCATTTTAACTTATATTAACCTGAAACGGTAAAATTTTAAAGATTTTGCATTATTAATCGTGCACTGTTCACGACTGCTTCGATATCGACTGATCAGTATTTAAAGGAACATCGCAAATAAACTGCTTTACACCACAGTAAATATGTATCATTTTATTTGTGTTGTAGGGAGTGGTTCGGTTCGCGATCGTATTCTTCGTGTAAATACAGCTATTCACGTGTACACTGCATGATCAAAACACGATATCTATTGTACAGGGTGGACAGATTTCGATGGGGATTGTGAGAATATTTTCGGTAACTATTACCATCGAGATTTTATAATCAATAACATTACTGTTAGAGCAAAACTATTCACGTAACATTAGCCCAACTTTTCAGACAAGATCAAACAGCTAAAACAAAAGTGTAACAGTTTTGCTCTAACAGTAATAGTTACCGAAATACCCTACAATCCCATCGAAATCGGTCCGCCCCGTACTTCACAAATCTTACTATAGTTATATGGATTTTAATTGTCAATTATTCAATTGTCAAAATTTATAAATTTTAGAAAAAGATTCATTTTACTCATTTTTGTTTCAAATAAAAGTTGTTTTATAATTTAATTATACACAACTTTTGTTTAAACTATTTTAATCCGATAATTAATTACTAGATATAACAATCATGTGACAATAATTGTAGTATTGATATCTCCACCAATAAACAATTTTACAAAAAAGTTGAGGGAGAGAAGTTACTGGAAATTCTATTGTCTATAGTTTTTGTTTGAACCATTTTTTTCTACAACGTATTCTTTTTAAACGGTAAACGCTTGTTTTTAACGATTTCTTGCCGAAAGTGTTAAAATCCAATCGTGTTAAAATGCCTAATAAAATTATATAAAAAAATTGTTGACCTTTATTGGGGGTTCTAGCTTGAGCTTGAGTTAACAACCCCATTTTAAAATTCGGCATTATGGCGAATGTAATTCTGATTTATTGGGTACACATCGATTTTTTTTCAATTTATACAAAGTGGGGTACCAACTTTCCCGACGTCAGTTTTTACTTGTCGGTGAATCAAAATACACCCTGTATCGTGAATTATTATGATCAACTTAACTAGTAGGTACTGAGTTACACACTAATAACCCTAAGAAGTTAACTTTACTGCAAAAACAGTAGATAATTCTAATGTATTAAGCTAATAATGTTTTCTATATCGATTAGATTTACAATTTAGGTGTTTGTGTATTTAGAAATATTCAGTAATTATATCCGCCAAATACGCTACTATTTTTACGAATGCACGAAGGACTATTTCCCTCAATTTGTTGTAGGAGGAATCTCATCATGAAAATTAATAAAAAAAAGTAATTCCTTTTGAATGAATTACGATCAGAAAATCGAGATTGTTGAATTGCCGTAATTATGACATCTCAAATGTAAAAAAAAATATAAATAATTGAGACGTCGGCGTCGATTGTGTCAATATCTTCGTTCTAAAAATATCATAATAATTAATAACCAGTTTTTTGAATTTGAAAAATATTCACACGTACAAACACTCAGTTTGCATGGTGCATCGAATGCTCGGTGATATTCATGAATGTATTTTTCAAACAAATACATGGCAACCAACAATTTTTATCAAATTTATTCAGGTTAAATTTCATTCAAGGATTAAGATGATACGACCCGATACTAAATTTATGCGAAAATTTAGTATTTTTTTTCTTAAAATATTTTTAAAAAAATTTTCATGTTGCATACATAAAATTGCATACCAAATTTTGTAAAAAAATTCTACATAAATTATTTAGAAACACTTTCTAGAAAATCATGTTCGAAAAATTAAAGTAACGTGCGTCATTTTACGCGCACAATTATTCTAACTACCTGATTTTTTAGAAAGTGTTTCTACATAATTTCTAGGGTCATTTTACAAAATTTCGTATCCAATTTATATATATGCAATGAAATTTTTTAAAAAATAATTCATAAAAATAATTACTACTCAATTTTCCCATAATTTAGTATCGTGTCATACAAGCTTTATATACGATTACATTATTTCCTGAATAAACAAAAAATGATGTTTAGTCCCGGATAAACTGAAAAATAAATCCCTAAGTAATCCGTTTATTTTGTATTAATCAAATTTTTGTTGCCTGAACGACGCTCTGTCATTGGTGTTTTAATTAATGAAGGAAATAATCATAAAAATCAACAACGGCTGATACTATGTATACTTCATAGAGCCAAAAACTGATGTTCAACATTGAATTCATTTCCATCAAAGAAATTAACCGAAAGTTAACATTCAATTCTGAACTCGAGTAGAATGTGAAAATCAAAAACAATTTTGGAAAAGAAAATTGAAAAACGCAGGAAGTTGAACTTTTCCATGATGTTGACAGAACGCTTTATGTATCCGGTGTCCCATTAAGAGAGATTGCCAGGCTATTTCAGAAACTAATGATCACACAGTTTAGAAAAAATTTTTTTATTAAAAGTGACCATGGGAAATTGCTGGAACTAATTTTCAAGTTTGTATATTGACCGCTAGGTAGCGCATTTGTAACTTCAAGACAAAAACCAGAAATATCTTCAGAAATACCCTAGTAACAAATGCCAATAGATAACAATGTTTTAATCGTTAATGTTTTCCATTGAACTATATATTAGTACTGGAAGAACCACGTAAATAGGCGATACGGTACGAAAGTGAGTCCGTATTGTTAGAAAGAAATAAAAGCTACGGTGTGGGTTGTCGTCTTTGTCTTTCACAAGTGATTGGTACATAATTAGTCAAATAGAACAATTATTTTTATTGTATTTTTGTAAAACTAGACATGAGTGTTGTGTCAAAAAATGGTGAGAAGTTGTAGTGCTTATGGCTGTTCTAATGAATGGAAACCTAATGGTGTTCACCGATTTCATAGGTAAGAATTTGCATTCAAAACCGAGAATGAGGTTATAATCATCAATTCATCAATTCATCAATTTAGTGCTCTCAAATGGACATTAACGAGTATTTATTCAAGAAGCAATTATTATTATGAATAATTTTGTTCATTGTTTTATAGATTTCCAATAAAACGACCAGAGATTTTAAAGCTGTGGATACAGGCTGTTCGTTTAAAGACTTTCAACCAAATGCAAACACTGTTCTATGTAGTGAACATTTTACTGATAATTGCTATTTAGAATCATCTGTAAATAAGAATATTCTAAAAAGGATGCTGTTCCATCAATTTTTAAGTTTCCTGAGCACTTACAGAAAAAGTTGCCAGTGCGAAGAAAATTGGTTCGTCAACCTTTCGCAGAGCCACAAGTATGTGAAGTATTCAATTAGTTTCCTGTTAACTAAATGTTTGTAACTATTAGGTACAGTCATCAATTACTCATATGGAAATTACTGCCAGCGTTTCTAATACATCTGACATCGGGACACAAACATCTCCTAAACGTTT
Organism: Abscondita cerata; assembly: GCA_030710515.1. NCBI lineage: Eukaryota > Metazoa > Arthropoda > Insecta > Coleoptera > Lampyridae > Abscondita > Abscondita cerata. The sequence goes on along the minus strand of JALBCR010000910.1, from coordinate 63,815 downwards.
AAAAAAAGTTTAACTGAAATTAAATTAAAAAGAAAGTTAAAGACTTTACAACAAAAATTAAACAGAAGAGATGCAAAAAATCTGGAATATGCGAGACCTAATAAAGTGTTTAAAAGTGAATAATAAATCAAACTCTGACTTAGAAGATGTTCTTAGAAACAATTTCGAGGGTTTTTCATTAGAATTATTTAAAAATGAAAGTGCAAATGCTAATGCAAAAGCTACCCAAAGGAGATACACGCAAGACATGAAACAATTTGCTCTTACTCTGTACTTTTATTCGTCCAAAGCCTACAAATTTTTACGTAGCAAAATTTGTTTACCACATGTGGCGGTTATCCGAAAGTGGTTATCATCCAGAAATTGTGAAGTGGGTTTTTTAACTGAAGTATTGGACTTCCTAAAGGAAAAGTGTGCTAACTGTAATTATTTAAACAATGTTGCACTAATATTTGATTCTATGGCAATAAGGTCAGAATTAGTATTTGACAAGAAGAATGATAAATACTCAGGGTATGTTGACTTTGGAGGTATTTCGAACATATGTAGTGAGGAAATGGCAACAGAAGCTTTAGTTTTTCAGATAGTATCATATTCTCAAAAATTTAAATGTCCAATTGCTTATTTTTATGTAAACAAAATAACTGCCATCACTCAAAGCCAATTGATTTTATTAGCCATTCAAAAATTATTTGAGATTGGCATAGTTGTTCGCTCCGTTACTTGTGATGGTCCATCCACAAATTTAAAAACACTTCAATATTTAGGTTGTAAGTTATCCACAGAAGAGATAGTACCAAAATTTAAACACCCACAAAATGACAGTCAAATTTACTGCATTTTTGATCCGTCTCATATGTTGAAATTATGTAGAAATGCACTTGCCGAAGTTTCTATTACATCTCCTGCTGGAGAAATATCATTCAAATATGTGAAAAATCTTCATGACTTGCAAGAAAAAGAAGATTTGAAGCTAGCAAATAGTTTATCAGGACCTCACATTAGTTTTTATAATAAGAAAATGAATGTTCGTTTAGCTGCTCAAACAATTAGTAGCAGTGTCGCTAATGCTATTGATTTTTTAAGATTATCTGGTAATCCTAATTTTATAGAAAGTGCGGCAACTACGGAATTTCTAAGACATTTTGATAGAATTTTTGACATAATGAATTCTAGAAATCCCTTTGAGAAGGGTTACAAGAGTCCGTTGCGGCTAAATAACAAAAATTATTGGCAACATGTCTTTCAAGACACCGACAATTATATAAGACAATTGAAAGTAAGAGGCATTAGTATTTTGCACCATCAAAGAAAAACATTTGCCCTTGGATTTATTGCCAATATTTTCAGCTTCCAAAATTTAGCTTTGGATCTGTTAGCTAATAGTCAGACCCCCTCAAGTATTTCTTGACGTATAAATGTAGTCAGGACCATTTGAACTTTATTTTAGTTGTATACGAGCTCGAGGTGGTTGGAATAATAACCAAATACAATGCAATTTAAATGGGCGTTGCGGAAACTATTGTTTCGAAATAGCATAACCGCTAGTGTTAATTCAAATTGTATCAATGAGGATTTTAATTCAATATCTTTATTTAATTTATGTAATAAAACAATTCCTGGAGATACACCACATATTTCAGATTCTGATGAAATGAAAAGTCAAATAAATGAGTTAATGTCCCATCTTGATAATATTACCCTTTCAGCTTTTCAAGAAAACATTTTATCTTATATTGGTGGTTTTATTATAAGAAAAATTATAACAAAATCGATTGGTTCATTGCCATAAAATTTTAATTCAAGAACGTAATGTATCTGATCACAATTATGCTGTAGATATAAAGTTACATTACTCTTTCACCCAATTTATTTCGAATGGCAAATTGTATATACCATCGAAAACTGTTTTTGAAATTATTAAATTCACAGAGAAAGTATTTCGAAGTGAAATTGCTTTGGGATATACAACGAAAAAAAATGTTCGACAAAGAATTTCAACTGCAGTTATGCAACATTTTGTTACAAAAATTTATAATTTATTTCAACCACCCCATCCTGTTGTTGATATTTATGATGAGATGCATGAAGTACAACTTATTAAATATATTACTAACACTTTTGTGGATACTGAATACATACATATGCCAAAAAGCAAACTCTAAGATTCATTGATCGAAAGCAACGATTCGACACAAACTTAATAAAACAATATTATTTTACCATATTTAATTTAATTTATGAATGTATTTGATCGTATTATGGTATTAAATAAATAAATGTATAGAAATATGTTTGTTATTTTATTGTGTCAATTAATTTTAATGAAAATTTTATTAGTTTAAAATTTTTTTTGAGTGACTAGAATAATAATGCATGCGTAAGACGAAGATAGCCTCCCACCTCGCAGCAACTGTACCGTTCTAATAGTCAGGACCGCGTACGAATAACAAGCGTGCTTCTTCAGTAGTAATATATAGTTCAATGATGTTTTTTTGAACAAAAATACGCATATGGAAATTTTCTTGTCAAATAAAGCGGTTGAGGTTCAATCTTAAAAAATATCATAACTCTGGTTTTAATTAACTATGATGGAACTTTATTTTTATAGAGATATTTATGCCTTAATTTTAGGCCTACAAACCAATACATGATACTTTTTTCAAACAACGGTAGAGATCGCTATATCAGTAACTGATATATTTTGGCAAAATGTCTAACATGATGGTTCCCCTGCAAATGTTCGTGAATTTCTTGATCGGGTATTTCTTGGCAGGTGAATTGGAAGAGGACTATTTCGATGACCTACGAGGTACGGTTTAAGAGCAAATTTACACTTTTCTAACATTATTTAAATGAAAGTTGTCCTCCACTTTTATTGTTTGATAACCTGTCTTGATTTTTACCTATTGGGCAGCGTTAAAACCCTTGTTTTTGTTAGGAGACCCAACACAACCAAATATATTAGCGCATAACAGACGATTCCCAGAATTTCTAAAGAGAATGTGAAGGCAGCTGTCTTGTCGACTAGGGAAAGGTTAGAACAGTGTGTTTAAAATGAAGGTCGTCAGTTTAAACAGTTGGGGGACGTCACTGAATGTTAGAACGTTTGATGTGTTTTTTCTCTATATTTTGTTTATATGTTTACAAATATTTTTTCGTTAATTTTGTTTTGTTTTCAAGACTTGCTCGATTTTCAAATCTAATGATCCAATGGGTACATTACACACATACGATTGACGATTATGTGGCGGTAATTTACTTACATTTCTGTAGATATTTCCGCTTTAAAAAAAGATAAAGAGTGAGGGTTGTACCAGTTTTTCGCTGTATCCAAATATGTAGAAAGTATAAATTTTTATATTAAAATTTTCCAAAAATTTGGCAAAATATGTCAGTTGTTGACATAGCGCCCTCTACAGAAAGGAAATGAACGCCGTTAAGAAAGGTAGTCAGCCGTATTTCACTAACCTAATAGTCGCACAGTTTAGGGAAAATATTATTTTAAATAAAAGTGACCATCGGAAATTGCTCAAGAAATTATTTTCAGTTTGTATATTGCCCGCTAGGGATGACTTCAAACAAAAAAAAACTAGAAATATCTCAGAAATCCCCAACTAACGTATACCAATATATAATACTGTTTTAATCCTTAATAGTCAGTGGGCCCGTGACATAATGTGTTGGGATCTTAGATCTTAGGTGTAGAATGCTGTGAAACGTGCAGATCCGCGACATGATGCCCAAAAAGTTCACCGTTAGATTAGGGCCCATACAATATTGGATGCAATATATTTTTTCAAATTGTACTTTTTTGCAGACAGGTTTCTAAGGTATGGTTTAGTTACCGAAGCCAAAAAAAGCTGATGTTTTTATCCAGACCCAAACGTTCAGGCCCATACAATTCTCATTGCAATGTGCATTGACAATAATTGTATCGTCAGCTTTTTTGTAAATTGCTTTTCTCGATGAAATATCATCGAATTTCAAAAAGCTGACGTTTTGGTTGAAGCGGTGAAAAGTTAAAAGAAAAAGAAATCCGGATAATGCCATAATTCGATTCTTTTTTTGATACTCTGCCACTCAAGTCCCAATTGATTTAAAAAAAAAGATAAACTATGCCGTACACACGTAAACCAACGTCAAATTCAAATTGATTTTCCGGGAAAATCAGAAAATTGTTATTTTTTCATTAATAATCTAATAAATTTCTCAACTCCAAGTTAATAATAATTTTTAATATTAACACTATAATGAGTTTATATAAATAAATATCTATTATTCGTCTGCTTATTTTCGATGAACACATTGGTTTATAGCAGTAATGTACAACTAAATTAGCTCATATGAAAAAAAACATTTATGATGCAAACACAAATATTTTTATCGAAAACAATCTACTTGTTTATTTATTAGAGACAAGGCGTAAATAAATTCACAAATAAACCAAAGTCTATATACAGACAAGTTCAGGTATACTTACCTGCATGAGTTTACGCGCGACAATTTGAATGTCATCAAGTATTGCTAATTGTTATTAATAAGGATCTTATTTTTTCAATTTTATTAGTTTTAAAGATTGGGAAAACTGAAATCTATTATTGCAAATACAAAGGAAATCTTCGGAAAATTTCCAAGTTTAGGCAGCATTTTGCGTACATCACATTGTAGCATACCTTCACGTTCAACACCCACACACTACCTTCCTCTCTGAAACTCGGTTCCAATGAAACTGCGGGGGATTCATGTTTAATATTACAACTTTTCGCTTCCGGAAAATTCTCTCCAGAAACCACGTTCTCTAAAATTTGCCCGTGTGTGTAAAAACGACTTAACAATTCTTTAATCCTGAGATTATTGTCTGCTAGTTACAATCGAATTTGTATAATTAAAAATGCTCACTTTAGGATTTTCCAGACGATTTTCCGGTCAATCATCCCATAAACATCTGCGCATCTAAACAGTTTAGGCAAAATAAAAAAAATTGATTTTTTACTCTTGTATTTCTAATCACAAGTTAGAAAATCAAAAAACCGATTTTCAGAGGCCGGAAATCCCAAGGAATTTCCTTATCAATCGTCAACTTTGCAGAAAAAACATAAAAATTGTTTACACCCGAAAATTACTAAGAAAACTTGGAGTTAAGAAAATCCAGAAGCTTTGATCTATATTATTTATGAAAAAATAACAATTTTCCGATTTTCCGGAAAATCAATTCTGAATTTGACGGTGGTTTATGTTGTGCACGAATAATTTTCTTTTTCTAAATCGATTTGGGACTTGAGGAGCAGAGTATTAAAAAAAGAATCGAATTTATGACATCTTCTGGATTTATTTTCCATTTAACTTTTCACCACTTCAACCTAAACGTCAGCTTTTTGAAATTCGATATTATTTCATCGAGAAAAAGCAATTTACAAAAAAGCTGACGATACAATTGTCAATGCACACTGAAATGAGATTTGTTTGGGTCTGGATAAAACATCAGCTTTTTTTGGCTTTGGTAACTAAACCATACCTTGGAAACCTGTCTGCAAAAAAGCTGACGTACAATTTGAAATAATATATTGCATCCAATATTGTGTGGGCCCAAATCTAACGGTGAACTTTTTGGGCATCATGTCGCGGATCTGCACGTTTCACAGCATTCTACACCTAAGATCTAAAAAGCTAACATACAAGTTTCCCGACACATTAGTCACGGGCCCACGGACTATTAAGGATTAAAACAGTATTGGTATACGTTAGTTGGGGATTTCTGGAGATATTTCTAGTTTTTTGTTTGGAATTCATCCCCTAGCGGCAATATACAAACTTGAAAATAATTTTGAGCAAATTCCGATGGTCACTTTTATTAATAATATTTTTCCCCAAAACTGTGCGACTATTAGGTTATGAAATACGGCTGGTTACCTTTCTTAACGGGGTACATTTCCTCTCTGTATACTTTAATGCATCAATGAAATTGTCTTATGAATTTGCACCGCATATGTTGATTCATATTACCAGAAAATAATTAAGGCGTGGCTTAACTCTATCTGTTCACTGAACAGATAGTATGTATGTGTGGAAGAAGAGAAAACAAATTTAATAAACTACAGGTTCTGAATATTAGAATCTGAGCGCAGTGTTTATAGAATTTCTATTTCGAACAAATCAATGTAATATTTGTTTATATTAAGTATATCTCTAAAATCATTCAAAAACATACAAGAACTAATTTTTTTTTGGCAATACAAATAATTAATGTGGTAAAAGGTATACTAATGAAATTGGTGCCTGAATATTGAACTACATACTATTTGTTACCAATTCTATTTAGATTTCATGAGACTGTTAAAGATTTTTGTATAAAATTATACCTTGAGAATGTTCTCATTTAATGCTTGCTATTTTCTTATTTATTTTTAACTTGATTAACTTGAAAAGCTGTGAATTAAACTTTAGATAGTCATTTTAAACTTTTTAGTTTGAATAAACTTGAAAAAGGAAGTTCTTGATAAAATTAAGCAAGGAATAGACAATATAGATAACATTAAAAAAAATTAGTACTATTTTTGATGTAACCGATAACACTGTTTTTAATTTACGTTTATCTACAAACTTTCAAACTGAACGATTTTGACATTTTTACTTATTTTTACTGGATAAATGCTAATTACGTAATTGGCTATTAATGATTGCTAAATGTTAAAATTAGTTAGTATTTTACTGCAAATTCTTATTAACTATTATTACAAAGAAAGCTCTATAATTTCACAGTTTCAGGCGAAATTTAGGTCAATATTGTTAAAAGAAATTTTCTTTTAGTTGAATAAAAATAAAGGTAATAAAATGCAGCTAGCTGATTGGAAGAGGAAAAAAATAGTACCTACCTGTAAATTGGAATGTTCATTTCAAGGGTTGTACATAAGCACAGGTGGCGCAGAGGGAAGTGTTGGGGGCTGGTCGTCTGCCCGCGCCTCCTTAATCCAAGACATGTTCAAATCCTGCCAATAAAAATTCTAAAATTACATCCTGTCGGTTTTGTGATTCGTACAGAAATATAACACGTCAACGTTATGAAAAATTGATTCTTAACCTCAACTTTAAATGTCAAAGTCGAAATTGTTTTCCTTCGAATTCGTTGTTGTTTAAACTTACCTAGATTGATTTTACGTTTAGATGTTGGTAATGGGGACGATATTAGAATAAATATTTAACGGGTACGAAAATAATGTAGGCATATGTTAGCCTCTAATTAACAATACGTAAGTGATTATGTATTACATGTCATTTTTGCATTGATTTTTGCTTGGAGAATTTGATAGACAACACATTGTAATTTGCTACTTACGGTTTGTTTCTTTGACGAATTAAACTACGAAGTGTACTAAAATACGTGAATCACTAAATGTGACTTTCACTTTTTACTCGTACAGGAACTAAGTTTGCCCAGTACTGTGTTGTGTTGGCTTAAATCTATTTAGCGTAAGTAACATTGAAACAATGAACACGCAAAGATCACACACGAAGCACTAACTATAAATCACAGAATGTTAGTTGAAATACACAATAACACAATATAATATTAAATTATATGTAAAAAAATTTACTACTTTACAATATGTATTTCGGTTAAATGATTTTCTAAAGGTATGTAACAGTAGTGAGTCTAGATGGTGCCGAAGTCTGCAAATGAACAGTACCGTATTCGAATTTTTTTTATCGATTCTATAGATTTTCACCTAAATGTAGGTCGCTTAAGTCTTATATTAAACAATAGTGTTGTGGTATTATGCAATTAAGCACTATAAGTTAATTGTTATTAAATTACTTAAATTTATTGATTGGCTTATAATATTACTTCATTGATCTGTATACTATGCAACCAACCATGCACAACTAAATGCATTATTGCCCAAAGAAACGGCAATGGGACTGCTTTGTAATAGCAAAAATATTCAATTAGGTCTTTTAGAATTGGAAAATTAATATAATAATAGAAATGTAAAAATTACGTTTTTCTGATATTAGATAAACATTTACAAATTTAAACCTATCTTTATAAATAGGTTTTCTAATGCTTAGAAACTAAGAACTCAGAAGATTGTTTTGTTTACATGTAAAACATGCAAGATTAACGGACCTACTTACCCACTTATTGCAAAAGTGTACACAAATGTAATGCTGCCAGTAGTGCAAGGATTTTGGTTTTCTTTTTGCATATGCCAATAAAATTTGGAATAGGGATATTGGAAAAGGTATTGAAACAATAAGACTGGGGAATTTAGTGCAATTTGAGACATTCTTAACGTCATACCTAACTCATAAAGTACAGCATTCTTTCTTTCTTAATGTGTAATAATTCAGCATGCACACAATAACAAAGGTCGATAAATTCTGTAATTTTCATGTTCTATTTATTCTTTTTTTGACGATATAACATTTTCAATTTGAAAAAAAGCGAAATAAATTTTTAAATTTGTGATATTCAACTAATAAAGTTAACAAAATTATATAAATCACCTCTTTTATTCATTTTCCCGTGCATCGTCAATAATCAGAAATAAATAAAGAACTACTTACCAAAATCAATAATATTAAAAAATATCGGTTTCTTAAGGAGACCGTTTACTTGCAGCGACTTGATATTTAGTTGTATGTTGAACGCGGAAATCTAAAAGTGTTATTAAACTATTGCTTGCTCATATACAGGGTGTGTCTCGACGATAGCATGTTACACGAATAATGAGAACGAAAAAATCGATTCAGCTAAAAACTTGTAACTTTATACAAATGGAGACGGTGTACCTACTGAAAATTTATTTTCATGACGGGGTCACTTTCTGTTATACCTGAAGTGGATATTAACTTTGCTATTTTAAATACAGTGCCCTAATTTTTATTATTATTTTTGGTTTCCGCATAAAATTTTACGTCTTCTACTACCAGGTTTGGCGTACCTATCTCTTAATATATTTGAATATACTGAAAAATTAATATTTCATGAAACATAAAAGGCAGATAAGCAAAACTTGTACAACGGTTAGACATTGTATTGGACTATGTTTTCAGTATTAGACATTTTTGAAATTTATTTCTAGGGGAAGTCCGGGAGTAACGGTAGTTAAAATTGTCAAGGAGTTATTTTCTTTTAAATAACCGGAAGTGACACCGTTATGAAAATATTTTCAGTAAGTAGACCATGTCTATTTGTACAAAGTTACAAGTTTTCAACTTAAATGGTTTTTTGTTCCCATTATTCGTCTAACATGCTATCGTCGAGACACACCCTGTATATCTTACCACCACTCTCAAAGGCCTCATGGCGCTTTCGTTCTACAATGGTGCAACATATAAAATCTATCAATTACTGCAACTTTTATCAAAACAAGCATGTGTAAACTTGTACGTTTATTTTTTAACGTAATTTCTCCAATTCTTCAAAATGTTTAGTTCAAAGATTCAATGAAAAATTATCGAATATTTTTGTAGAAATCTTAGAAAGCTGCCATAAAGTCAACTGTTTTAGCTGAACTTTGAAGTTGACGTTTTTTCTCCTCAGCATTTAGTATTATTGGAATTTGTTGAATCCGTTCATGGACGAAGTCCTTATCTATGCACGGTCAAAATTTGATAAAATTCTGTTGTCAAATATTTCCCGAAAACAAATGTAATATAGAAATTTATATAATATGAAATTACATGCAATTAGATGCTGAATCTTATACAAGCTGTTTTATTAAGATTAGTTCGCGGCCATATCTCGAAAAAAAAACTATTGAGTATAAAAATTCGGATTTTTTTTATTAGTATGAGAAAATCCTGGAAATTGTTTTCAAATCCGAATTTCACCGCAAGAGGGTCCAATTGACAGGGCAAGGCATAATATTCAAGATTTCTCCGAAAATTTTCATAACATCATTTTAAAGTCTGAATGTCTAATAATTTAAATGACTGTATTTTAAATGACTTATTTGATTACAGCAAACTTAGGCTTGTTTATAAGAGAAATGTCAGTGTTTTCAAATACCATATCCATCGGCACTCGACAGTTTCAAATAAAATTGCTAGGGGGCGCAGTTCGCACTAATAACAGTTTCTTAATTTTACCATGAAATTTAAATCATACAGTATAATTTTGATGTCATAATCGGAAAGTAGATTAAATTTGCTAGAGAAAACGCCAAAACCGCAGTTTGATATCTTCGCCCGTTTCAAAGTTATTGTCAAAATATCATCAGTCCATAAAACTAAGGTCAGGAATTGAGGATTTTTGTTGCACATCTATTTTCCGATTATGACATCACAATTATACTGTATGATTTAAATTTTGGTGGCATAATTGAAAATTATTGCGAACTGCGCCCTCTAGCAATTTTATATGAAACTATGGAGTGCCAATGGATACGGTATTTGAAAACACTGACATTTTTCTTACAAACAAGACTGAGTTTGCTATAATCAGATAAGTCATTTAGAAAATATAGTCATTTAAATTATTAGACATTATGGAGCTTCTTCTTGTCTTATTAAGGTCCGTACGCCAAGAAGTGTCAGACAAAACTTATCCGGAATTATTCAGGCTTTCTAATTATGTTATTGAAGTCACAGCTTCATATGAAAATTTTCAGAGAAATCTTGCATTTTATGCCCCGCCCTGTCAATTGCGCTCCCTTGCGGTGAAATTCGGAACTTGAAAATAATTTCCAGGATTTTCTTACAGCCGTTTTAGTAATAAAAATTTTTTTCCCGAGTTTCTATACCCAATAGTTTTTGAGATATGGCCGCGTACCAAGCTTAATGAAACAGCCTGTATATTACTTTCAGGTATCCATTCTTTGTATAGCAAGGTCAAGTCGTTGACCAAAGCAGTGAACAATGAAGAAAACGGGGCTACTGAATACTTTTTGGAACACCATTGGAGGACGTTATGTTATCAACTGATATATTTTGTCAAACTTTTGGACAATTTTAATACAGCGTTTCATACTTTTTTTATATATTTGGATAGAGCGAAAAAAAAAGTGGCGCAAGCCACTACATGATAACATTTTTTAAACCGGAAATGTTTACGAAAAAGTAAGTAAATTACAGCCACAGCAGCCGACCTGCGGACGTCGCGGTATGTGTGTATAAAAAAATTACCTGTTGGCCCATTAGATTTGAAAAGCAAGTAAGCCATGGAAACAAAAACATTGTGATGTCAAAATTAAACAGTTTTCATGTCAGCTGCAATACAGTACGCACTGCGTTATCCTGAAAGACGGCGGTGTGGCAGGAGAATGTTTTAGCGAATCGCTTTTGCACTATCAGCAGCATTCTTCGTCCCGTATATCACAGTATCCGTAACAAAGAACTGAGGAAAATCTGATCAATGTTTTGGCGTATGTAGAATCCAATCCGCAGCTAAGTGTTTGGCTAATTGACAGAGAAGATAGAAATTTTTATCGAGAATTATGTGGATAGATGAAGCGACTTTCTATAGCAACAGATGATCAATTTGATCAGCCTCTTACTGGGCAAACATATTTAAATTTTTTGAAGACTCAATTGACAATTCTTTTAGACAATGTGCATTGGAAACCAGGAGAACAATGTTTTCCAATATGATGGTTGCCCTGTCCATTACGCTGTTCGTGAATTTTTTGATCGGGTATTTCCTGATAGGTGGATTGGGAGAAGTAGTCTATTTCCATGGCTTGTGATGTACTGATGTTTAAGAGCAAATTTAAGGTTATTAAAATTTATTTAAACTAATTTCTCCACTTCAATTACTGGTGTATTACTATTTCCCCTCACACGATGCTCTACGGCCCGGCTCCCTCTCTATTCGAGTAAATCCGCGCGCGACCGTTTGGAGCAATGTTTAACTGAAATTTGGTTAAAGTCTTTACCTCAAAACTGGAATATACATTGTAGAGTGTAACCTAAATTTTAAAAATCTTTTGGAAAAATTTAAATCAGCCGATCTCCCGAGTATTTAGGCTTCGGCAAAAATAATGAAAAAATTCAAATTGCAATCCTACAGAAATTAATTAGGTATTCGGCAGCTCCATTTGCACAAATGAAGTACTTATGAAAATCTATTATGTCTCGTGTCTGTGCTCATTTTGTTCATATTTTAATTCTCTACAATGTTTCTTTCTACTCTATTAACATTGGTTTATTATTATTTAGTCAGGAACGAAAAAGTAAAAAAGGCCGTTTTTTTGCACTATTTGTTAATCACAAATGTATTAATGACAATCGCGTGTTGGCTTTATGTGTAAATTAATCTACTCATTGTTCTTGATATGATGGCACATGTCTCTTCCTATTAGTATTTTTGTCACAAACAAGGTACTATTGACTGGCCTACTACAAATTGTCCTTTCTTCTTCCAAACCTAACATAAAAATATAACGCAATAGTTACATCTTCGTCACTCGCCATGTTACATCAGATGATTCTGTTTGTTATCAGCAACGTAATGCGACGGTCGGAAACCAAAAGATTTGTCTCCGATGTTTTTATTTCAAATCAATTCGTCGCCCCTGGTGTGCACAGGCAGTCTTATATACGAGACTGTGCACAACCCATGATAATAATAATTAATTTAACAGTTATTATCTCTAGCGATTTCCAGGTCAATGCGAACGTGCTACGATTTCTCCTATCCTCAAAAACAGATAATTGAAAAATAAATAACTATAGGCCTGTTTCAATCTTATCACATTTGCGAGTCATAATTATACGCCGTTATTTACTGGAATACTCAAAGTGCTATATCTACAGCTTAACATATGGTTTTATTACTTGTAGATCTACAAACACAAGTTCCTATCGGAGGTCATTAATTAATGCGCTCAGATTTATGTAATTGACATTTTCCATTCTGTTCAATATATGATATAACTGATAAACAAGTGTTTTGCTCAGAACCCCACATCATACTAATATTAACAAACGTGTAAAGGAGTGTCGAAAGTATGCGACGATTAAGACTTTTGCTTGAAATATAAAGTTAACGTCTAACAACTTTGCAACTCACAACTTAATAATTTTGATTAAAAAAAGTAAAAAAAAAGATTCGTGGTAAGAAAAATATCAACGTTTAAGAAAGAAGAAAAAGTGCACTGCAAAACAATTTTAAAATCTAATTATAAACCTCAGTAACGACCAACAATTGTTAAATGTATCTAACTGGTAAGTCATTAATACGAACGCCTCCTGCTACCTGCTACCGTTGCTGTGTCGGGACAAAATGAGGAACCGCGCGCGCGTTCCTTTTAAGACCTGTTGAAAATGAAAAAGAAAATAGAAATTGCTTTTAAAAAAATGGTTTAAACAAAAGTTATAGTCAAAAATTTCTAACAACTTCATAACTTTTTTTGTGTAATTAATATTGGTGGAGATATTGTTAAAACAATTAGTGTCACGTGGCATGTTTTTCGGATTAAGACTTTATTTTCACGTAAATTTGTTTAAATCAATTTAAGTTATCCATATGATCGGGGTTAAAAGGTGTTGGTGGGTAGGTTACAGTTATTACAATTTTTTTCTTTAAAACTTAGTTTTAATTAACATCCGATCTATGTAGCGTCAGTTTTGCTTTTCGACGTTGTGTCCACATACGACGATATGTTCAATTACTGATTCCGGCGTTGTGTCCATTTTCGGCATTGTGTCCAGCAAATGATTTCGGCGTTATGTCCAGTTTCGGCCAATAATTCGTTTCGACTTTGTGTCGAAATTATAGCATTGTGTTTATTCGACGTTATGTCCATTTGGCGGAGTGTCCACGACTCAGAAAAATACGCTATATGGAAACCAATAAAAAAAGTTTAATAAGGTTGCTAATTGCAAATGGACAAAAAATCACCAAATACCTTAGGAGGATATCCCACAATTACGAGGTTTTTTTTTCAATTTTTTATCAAAATTTTGTATACCTCTTAGATATTTATTATATTATTCGAGAAAACTATTTTATGTCGCTGCACACACACACAAACTCCCGTTTATTAGTATTCGGACAATGTGGAGTTATGTGCAAAACTGTTGTTTGAATAACGAAGCAACCTGGTATAGGCAGAATGTATTTATAAAAAATATACTTTAACAAATTACATTTACTTACATAATAAAATCCGAATATTCTGTACATAATCTACTTCTTACTTAAGGATAACATAACTCGTTTCTATTTGTTTAAATAGCTACAATGGCAGTGATCTGTTAAAAGAGAAATAAAATATTTACATTCTTTTTATAAGTACAAGTTAATGGGTGCTACAATAACAACACTTAAGTATGTAGCAAGAAAATCATGAACCTAATTACACATCATTTATAGCATACAGGACCAACCGAGAATCCAAATGCTTGATTCGGCATACCGTAATCGACGGGGTAAAAGTCAATGATTGGCAGTTGGTTCAATTTTTTAGTGCGAATTTCAAATATAGTTTCACCTTTTGAAGTTCTACCTTTACACCCATCACTAATTATGAACGGTTTAATAGCCGTGTTAGAAAATTCTTGTTCGTTTTCGCCCATAAGTTTAATAGACATATCGTGCTTGTTAGTTTTGGTGTCATGCCAGGCTACACCATTAATACAAGTGTAGGTAAAATTTTGATAAGCTTCTTGAGAAAGTAATTTTAGGAACGTCATTTGGACTACTCCTACTGTTTCGTAAGTTATCTGTAAGCAATATAAATAATTAGTAGTGCAAATTTCTTAGTCTTGTAAATAATACTTTAAACCCTCCTCTTAAGTTTGAATACCAGTTATTCGAATTTCCTTCTTTCCGCCAAGGTATGTTGGGCATTTGTGCGCTGTGAACGTCAGGAAATACACAAGTTTCACCTCCACCCGTCATATTGCAAAATACGTAAATCGAATCGTCGGGCATACCCAAGTTTGGATCAATCCAGTACCACCCTACATTAAAATACGAAGTTAATATTACCATTTGATTTACTTGAATATTAATACCATTTAAAAACTGCGGATGTCCATAAAAAAGATCTTTACAGCTGCGAGAAGGGTTTTCTCTAGTTCCCAGAGGCTTTCTCGTACGTTCTAGTTCTTGTCTCATAGAATAAATGCCATTGTACATATCCAGAAACTTCAAATCATCATCTTTACTTTTTCCCTGACTTAATATTTTAGAAGGTATGTTTTCGCTTTTTATGTCCTTTTCCAGGCCATCTCTGCAAATGTATTTTATAAATGAAAAAGAAGAGTTTTAAAAAAAGACAGTTACTAACAATAATTCGTCGATACTTCGACGCGATCTTGTTAATTCATTTTGGAATAACAATTCCGGGGGTAGTAAAGGCATGTCAGCTGGTGGACCTGGAGGACCTGGTGGTCCAGCCGGCCCAGGTTCTCCTTTCGTCCCAGTCGGTCCGACTAAACCTTTCAGACCAGTAGATCCCTCAACACCTATTGGCCCTTGAGGTCCATCACTGCCTTTTTGCCCTATCAATCCAATTGGTCCCTGTTTAATATTACTGAAAGTTAAATATATATTTTGTATTTTAAAGCACTGACTATTTCGCCTTTCTTTCCTTCTGGCCCTGGAGGCCCTTTTGGTCCCAACTCTCCTTTTTCTCCTATTTCACCTTTTATACCCATCGGTCCAATTTCGCCTCTATGGCCTTTAATACCCCGCCGACCTCTATCACCTTTTAAACCTTTTGGACCAACTTCTCCCAATTTACCAGGTAAACCACCAGCGCCTGCTTTACCAGGATGTCCAACATCCCCCTATGTATATGAATGTGATAAATGTGTACACAAAATATATTGAAAGCATACCGCTGGGCCTGGGGATCCTCTAGGTCCTGGTAATCCTTGCGTCCTGGTACACCTTGAGGTCCGACAGGACCTTGCATATAACAGGACCAACCGGCCCTTTTTCGCCTTTTTCTCCTTGAGGTCCAGTGTTTCCTTGTAAACCAGCAGGACCCTCTGGACCCTGCAATGCATTTTTTAGTTGTACAAAGATACTTTATTATTTCACAGATTCGTACAGGTTTTCCCGGTGGACCAGTAGGTCCCATGCTACCAGGTGGACCTGCATCACCTGATTGACCCGATTCTCCTTCTTTTCCGTCTGAACCGTCTTGTCCTGAGTCCCCTTTAAGCCCGACAAATCCCGGTTCCCCAGGTGGGCCTTAATAATAAATTAATTTGAAGCGGTTTGAAAATATAACAGAATTTTGTACCTGGAAATCTGGTGGACCAGCAGATCCCTTTGGTCCTTCCGGTCCGATTAATCCTCTAGGACCTGGAGAGCCTTGCGTACCTGTTTTACCTTCTTCCCCTTTTTGTCCTTGAGTTCCTCGATCACCCTAGAAATATGCCATACATACATATAGCAAAGCCCATTTCACTTTACATGTTTTCCATCTAATCCGGGCGGACCTGGTGGTCCGGGTGTATAATTTCACCTTTTTGACCTTGAGATCCTTCTGGACCTGGTGATCCCATTAATCCTTCGATACCTTTTACTCCTCTTGCTCCGTGTTCTCCAGGTAGTCCTGGAGAGCCTATAGGTCCTTTTTGTCCCACATCACCAACTTCTCCTTTAATTCCTGATGGTCCTGGTAGTCCTTGAAGGCCTTGAGCTCCTGGCGGCCCAGTTATACCAGGCAATCCATCTTCTCTTTATCTCCTTGCCTGCCTAATTCTCCCTGCAGACCTTTTTCTCCAGTTGCTCCTGCTAAACCCGGTTCACCTCGTATTCCTTGTAACCCAGGATTTCCAGTAGGACCCTATAGCATAATATAATACAATATTAAAATGCTTGCAAAAATTACTTCTTACGTGTTCTCCTTTGCCACCTTTAAAACCTTTTTCACCAGGAGACCCTACGTCGCCTTTATCACCATCTTCTCCTGGTGAGCCAATGGGTCCTGGTGACCCAGGCAACCCTCTTTGTCCAGGCAAACCGTCACGTCCTCCTGGTCCAGGGGGCCCTGCTCCACCATGATCTCCCTTTGGTCCCGCAGTTCCAGGTGGACCTACAGGTCCAACTCGTCCTTCGGGCCCAGGTGCTCCATCAGCTCCTGCGATTCCTTGTGCACCTTTATCACCTTGCGGTCCAGAAGGTCCAGGGGGTCCTATTTCACCTTTTAACCCAGGAGTTCCCTATAAATAGTATCATTTAAAAATTATTCTACAAAAAGCTTTTACTTACCGATAACCCAGCCGTTCCTCTTTCACCTGGAAAACCTTGCGGTCCGTTTGCTCCTTGAGGTCCAGGTTTTCCTAGTGGACCAGGCAAGCCTGGTGGACCAGTTTTACCAGCTTCGCCGTGAACTCCTGGTTCACCAGGATTACCAGGTGTTCCAGGTATTCCAGGTTCACCTACAGGACCAGGTTCTCCAGATGGCCCTGGTGGTCCTATAACTCCTGGAGATCCAGCAGGACCTTGTTGGCCGTTGTCCCCCTTATAATTACGATAAACAACATATGTACATAAAAAATTGTAATTTTACCGGTGGTCCTCTTTCTCCTGGAAGTCCTGGTAAACCAACTTTTCCATTTTGTCCAGTAGGACCAGGAAGACCAATAAATCCTCTAGGACCTTCCGTTCCTTGTAAACCCTGTTCACCTTGTACACCTGGAGATCCCGGTTGTCCGGTATCTCCTTTTGACCTGGAGTACCTTCAGTACCTCGTCTACCTCTTGCCCCTCGAAATCCTCTTGGACCCGCTTCCCCTCTTTCACCAATTGCACCGGGATTTCCCTTAATTACAATTGCATTGCTAGAGTACATTTTTAAATATAGTTAAAATCATATAGCGTTGCGTATGATTCATTCTTAATAAATGCCTGAATTAATTTTCATAAACGAACGTCGACGTTCGTATGATCTTTTTATACAGGTGTCTGTATTACCCATAACATAGTACAGTAATTTAAATCGACTATCAAAACAAAACGTCAAAATGCGAAATGTCAAAATATTAACTAAGTATCGACATACGATTGATACGGACGGTCCCCTATATTTACTGTATTATGGTAACAATTGATAATTTAACAACGCCCGAAATTATCAATTATTGAAAAATTAAGACCATTGGAAATAGTTTCCTATTGTATTTCAATGGAAAATTATTTCCAAAACTATTAATTTTTCAATAATTAGTTAGTTTCTGGTGTTGTCAAATTATCAATGATCATCATAATAAGGCTAATTAACTCAGCAAATTTAAGTCCCTTGTATCTGTTTTTTCCTAGCACACATATTATAGTAAGGTACATTTTAACTATAAAATTATATAAAGTGTAAAACCACAACATTTGAATTAGAATTGTATACTTTAATTTGCAAAACTTTTAATGCAAATATTCATCAAATTCAGGTATATTCTCATTTTTAATGGTTTCATACGGAAAGTACGTGTTTCTTAGATAAAATAAACTAACTGGATTCCTTTTCTGACTGATCAAGACCGAGTGTTGATATCCTTTGTGGTCTTTGATATAGAGGACCAAATTAAAACATTTGCACAATAAACAGTTATGTTTCATTTAAGCAGTGGCGGCTTGTCCATATGGTCAATTGGTCAATGACCTCCCAAAAATGTTGACAATATATAAAAAATATTAATTATTACGTGTTTTATTAAAATAGGTAATTTACTCGCAAAAGTCACAAGTATAATAACTTAAAATTTATTGGCCGTCGTTCGTAATTCATCCTCTTCAACCTTGGGCTGGCGGTGCGAATTGTCCTCATTGAATTAGATCTACCCGAAAAACTCGAAAACGTGCGGCGCCCGAATAAACGCGAACGTCCGAAACAATAATCAACTTTGAGTCATTAGCCGGATCCCGCAGTTTACGTCGACTTCGTATAGGTGTACAACTACGCTCGATTTTTGATTCGATTTTCGCGTGTTTTAAATCAATTTAAGAATTTATAGAAAATTAAACAACTAAAAGTGTTAACAAACTTAATTTTACAAAATTAGTTGAGTTCAAGGCAAATGGTCGTCCTTTGCCAGAACTAAGTTTACGACAGACTAGCAAAGGCAAAAATAAAGATGTTCATCGAAAGATTCGCAAGGTAATGTACGATTTAGCTAACTGGATATGTGGTTGTGAAGTATCAAATGTATTTTACTGTTTTGTTTGTTTATTATTTTCTAAAGACTCGTCAGACTCGCTATAGTCCAAATCCGGTGTCAGAGATTTAAAACATTTAAAAGAGGAAATAAAAAACATGTTTCGTCTGCAGAACACATGAAATGCTTGGTAAATTTTGCAACCGTAGGAAATGTTGATATTCGTACACAGCTAGACAATGCTTACAGAAAATCCCTTAGAGATTTTAATGAGAATGTTTCGAAAAATGCTATATTTTGAAAAAATTGTAGATTGTATAAAATTTTGGGGTGCATTTGAGTTATTTATGTTTTTTTAAGTATGCCTATTTTTAAATTAATTTTTGACCTCCCAGTATGATTGACCACAAGCCGCCACTGCATTTAAGCAAATTTATATTTTTCGAAATTGGGTTTTGGAAAATATTTGTATTAAAAAGCTTGCATCATATCTCCAAAGATATAATATTGTGTACACAAAAGTGTCTGAATAATATTTTACAGATTTAAATTTTTTTTTATAAAAACTGAATTTCGACCGATAATTAAAATCAAAAAATTTCAGTGACAAGTACGGTAAACGCTGTTTTGACCAGTCCACATTAATCAAATGTGTATATGTATTTCAATTTTTGTAGAACATTTACCCTGTCTCCTTTTTCTCCCGGAGAACCATTTCTTCCAGTAGCTCCTTTATCCCCTTTATCTCCAGGACTTCCAGGGTAACCGGCAAAACCTGGAATTCCAATTTTTCCCTTTTCGCCTGGAGGACCTACAGCGCCGGTCTCTCCTCTGGGCCCATCTAAACCCTAACGAAAAACTTATTGTAATTTGGTAAACAAGATATATATTTAGAATTACTTTTGGTCCCTCCGGACCTTCCAATCCAGGTATACCATGCGGACCCGATAATCAGTCTCTCCTTTAAATCCCGAATCGCCTTTTCACCATCACTTCCTCTTTCTCCTTTATCTCCCTTTTTCTCCATACGCTCCTCGTTTACCTTCATCGCCTTTAACACCACGACTCCCGGGAAATCCTATAGGTCCTTGGGGTCCTTGAGGCCCGTGCTCACCTTTTGCCCCAGCTGTCCCCGGATTTCCTGGGTGACCGGGAGCTCCTTCAGATCCTGGTAAACCTGGAAGTCCTGGTTTACCTTGAGGCCCCTATTATTCACAAAACTTGTAATTCAACTAAAAAAAAGTATCATCAAACCATAATGCCGGGAGGTCCTAACATCCCTTGAGGACCAGGTGATCCTACCGGTCCTGGGGGTCCAGGTTGACCAGAAGATCCTGGTTGACCAATTGGTCCAATATTACCCTTCTGACCTTGTGGTCCTTCTATACCTGGAACTCCAGGGTTTCCAGGTAATCCAGGTATACCTCGAGGACCAGTAAATCCTCTTGGACCCTACAACAAGTTTTAACACTTTAAAATACTTGTATTACTTTTTACCATTTCTCCAGGAAGACCTGGTAATCCAGGAGGACCTTCATCTCCTTGCAATCCGTCATGCCCCGGCAGACCAGTATCACCAGTAGAACCTGTAGCTCCTCTTTCACCTTTGTCGCCAGGTAACCCTGGTAATCCTAAAAACAAAAGATATGACTATTTTCTAACTTTTTACAAATAATACCTATAAGTCCTTGTTCTCCTTTAGCTCCTGGTGGTCCAGTTAAACCCCGTTCTCCTCTCGTCCAGCTTTACCTCTACGCCCTTCCCGACCAGGAGGACCTGTTGGTCCTCGTAAACCTCTAGGACCTGAACAAAAAATGTATCGTACAGATATTTTTTTAATAAAACATAATTATATTATACTGGTTCTCCTATTTCCCCTGGTTCACCTTTAACCCCATCCGGCCCAGTTGGTCCTGGTGGACCTGATACACCTAACAAACCCATTGGTCCTTCTACACCTCTCATTGCCATCTTAAATATAAAGATTAAATTACCCAATGAATTATTCACTTGTTTTCGTTACTTACCATGTGCTGTGAAAGCATTTGTCTAAACGATTCCGCTTGAACATCTGGACCTTTCTCATTTCCTTGAGTGTTTAACTAGATAACGTTCATATTTTTAGAGTATCTAACAATGAAGTATGATTACTTACTGGTATCATAAACACATGTCCAGGAGGGCCGGAAACTCCAGGTGTTCCGGGAATACCATCCCTTCCTATATCGCCTTTAGGGCCTGGAGAACCTAGTTGTCCTGGTGGTCCTGGATAACCCCGAGGGCCTGATGGTCCTCTGTTAACATAAATTGATATCTATAATCGGTTCGATTGGAGAAGTTGTAATATTTTCATCCTCATCTTCGTTGTCATTTTTGTTTGTAGTTTCTTCATAAGTTTCAGAAGTGTTAAAATTAATATTTCTAAAATAAAATTTTAATATTTTGTGTATGTTGTTTTTCCTTTCGTAATGTGTTCACAATGTTTTATTCCAGGACCGTACTTAGGACGCATAGATCCTTTAAGGAAGGTATGAATGTGAAGAAAGAGAACAGTGTCCTGGGATAAAATATTGTTTAATATTTTGTGGTAAATTGTGTTTGCTTTAATAATGTAGATTATAATGATTATACCTTCAACTTTTTCACCATTTATAGGATGTGCGTCATAAGTAAAAATTGTTTGTTCATTGTCATTTTCTAATGTAGAACTTGGACTCACTGTAGTGACAGAAAAATCTACTGTTTGTTGCGTAAGAACCGCGCCTTGTTGAGACGAAGAACCTTTAAATGTAGAAATATCTCCGGTTTGATGAATTATGACCCCGTCTTTACTTCCGAAAGAACCACTTCCACTTTGATGAAACGATACACTTCCAGTTTCAAAACCAGCACCAGAATTAGATTCTACATTGCCACCAGATATTACAAAGGATCCACCTGTTTGACTGTGATTTCGACTATTAATGTAAATGCTTTGAGCGCCTTCGCTAATTTGGTGATACTGGTGAGTTGATATTGTTCCTCCTCCAGAACTGTGCGTTTTAATTACTGTATTTGCAGAAAATCTTCCCAAGCAAGATGGCGAATGCTCACAAAGTTCATAACCTCATCCGGGTAGGTGCTACAGTAATTGCAACATCTCCCTTAATTTGGAAAAAATTGTATTTCGAAAGTAGTTAATTATACCCACATTATAGTAGCTTTCCCTTGTAGTTCATATCCAATATTAATTATACCAGATGTACTAATAGAACCTTTAGTTTTTCGAAGCATTGGTCTAGTTATTATTGTGTTACAATCTACTATTGCTGTAGCAGAATCACCTTTAACACTAATAGCTAGACGATGCCATCTGTTGAAAAAACACATTTTATTTAGAATTGTTAAGAAAAAATGTAGGAATTTAGTTTTTAATTACAAACATATTTACACTCACTCTCCATCGTCTATCGATTTATTAAAGGAAATAAAACTGCCTTCTTCGGGTGCATCTTCAGAATCTTCATAATACATACTAATGTCCCTGCCAGCAGTGACGGTCAACTGTTCATCCCCTTCATCGTTATAAATTGTAAACAAAGAAGACATTTGACCTAACAATAATTAATTATTTAAAAAATAATTTCAAACATCAATAATATACCTTGAGCAGGTCTTGCTACCATCATAACTGAAAATCTCTTGGAAAACCATCAGGAAAAACTTCCTTCGTGTTAAGTGATACTTGAGATCTTTCATTAAATCTATACGCCCATTCTGATTTTGGTGCATCGAAGAATTCAGGCATGTGATTCGCACAAATACCAAGAATTCTCAATACTGCTTCCGGTTCATCCCACAGTCCAGCTGCTTCAACTAAATCCACAATTTCATCTGAAAATAGACAACAAAATACAAATAGTTTTATTCAAACGTGGTATCAAATATATTAAAATTTAAATTTAACTACACTCTAAAGTGAACAAAAAAAAACAAATAGAAAACGAATAATACGGTTATACCAAGAAATAAAGTAGAAATTTTGCACTAAAATTTCCGAAAATATCAGACTTGTATCGAAAATTCGAGAAACCATTTCAAATCGTTTCTACGCATATTCTTCAATAGTAAGTTCCCGTAGAGTTTCCAAGGGAATTCTATAGTGGAATGAAAACCTGATGACGACAATCTGCCCGAGTAAAGTAACGTAGGCCCAAATTATACATTTGCAAATACAACATTTTGATTCTTTGAAAACAATTTTGGGAATAATTTATGAGCCTAATTTGGCCAAAAGCCTTGGAATATTTACAAAATTTGTTTTACACATTTTTCTTTAAATAATTTAATTATGCACAACTTTTGTTTAAACTATTTTTTGATCGAATAAGTAATTACTGAAATATGACTATAACATAATTGTTTTAATAAAATCTCCAACCATATCAATTGTAAAAAAAAGTATGAGAGTAAAGTTGTTGGAAATTTATTGTCTATAACTTTTGTTCAACTATTTTTTTTCTAAAACGGAATTTTTATTTTTCTTTGCTTAAAATGAAGCGATCAAAGGAAAGGAACACCAACTGCAGCGTCTATTTAACCAACAGAAAAACACCAAAAACTGCACCAATTGTTTCCAAGCGTTCCGATAGATATCACTTTAGATTATGTGAAAGATATGTTACACCAAAACCATTTAGATAATTCAGAAGTAGATAATTTTATTAAATTAGCAAGATTATGTATGAGTCAAATCTACTTTGAAATTAACAATAATATTTATCAACAAAATTATGGTACAACAATAGATAACAGCTTATCTCCGTTTATGGCTAATCTGTTCATGGGTAAATTTGAAACTGATTTAAAAATAATTTAGAATATTTTCCTAGAATTTGGTGTAGATATGTAGATGACGTTTTGCAGTCACCGACACTAAAGTTTACAGCCCGCAGCAATTTGTAGAAATTTTAAATTCAAAATTTGAGACGATCAAGTTTACCTATGAAACAGAAACAAACCTTAAGTTACCTTTCTTAGACACTTTAGTGACAAGAAATGGCAACAAACTAGATATAGATATTTATCGTAAAGACACTAACACTATGAGGTTTATAACAAATTATTTCAACCATAGTATGCAACATAAACTTACATCTTTCAACTTTTTGATTCACAGATTATTACATTTCCCATTGTCAAAACAAACCTTTGATAAATAACTGCGAAATATAAAGCAGATTGCCTCATACAATGGTTTTCAAGAACCAATTGTCACAAACATAATTAGAAAACATAAACATAAGTTAAACATTAGAAACATTACAACGTTAGGAACTAGTAATAGCAAAATAGATAAGAAATATGTCAAATTACCAAATTATCCCACATACACAAAAGGTCTTCAAAAATATTTTCAAAATTTGATTATAAAACAGTAACCTCTAGTAGTAACAACTTGCAAAATCTTTTAGGCAATCCGAAAGACCCAATAGAAATGTGTGATAAATCGGGAATATATAAAATTAATTGTAAAGACTGTAACCAAGTATATATAGGGCAAACCAAGAGACCTATTAAAACTCGTTTTAAAGAGCACGTAGCTCATGTCAAATATCATCACACAGATAGGTCCAGTGTTGCCATGCATATGCTTGAAAATGGCCATAGAGTAGGCGACATTGAATTAATTAAGAGGGTAGATAATAAAACGAACTTGATTCTTATGAAAGTTTAGAAATTTTAAAAACAGAAATTTGCTTATGAATTATGATGATAACGGTCCATTAGGATTTTCGGAATTATTTAAGCTTATCTAAGAATCAATTAAGTTTAACGATGCGTGATAAGCAGATAGTATATATAAGTTTCCCGTTGTTTTTAATTTTAGTATCGGTATCGCTGATGATGACAGCTTAGCTGTTGAAACACGTGTCCGAGTAATGTTTTTGGTGCAGTTTTTGGTGTTTTTCTGTTAGTTAAAATGAAGCGAGGTTGCAGGAAGTTTTGTCTCGAAGTAGGTAGCGCTAATGTAACAGTTACCAGTTAGATACATTAAACAATTGTTGGTCGTTACTAAAATTTACAATTAAATTTGAAAATTTTAGTTGGACAAATATCTCAGAAAATGATATTCTTGAAAAAAGTCTCTGCTTTTCTTCAAACTCATTTCACAAAAGTTTGTTTCATATACAGAGAAGACCCAAAACTATATAATTTGATCTAAGAGAAAAGCAGATTTATTTTTAGAGATAGTCGAAAAAATTAGTTGCGTAAGATACTTCGAAAGGGCACTGCGTGGGAATATGATAACAAATTATGTACACATTTACAACTCAAAATTTAGAACTTCTTATATTTTCGTTTCCTTAATCGAGATGGCATATGAAATAGTAAAAAAGTATTTGATATAAGTGGCTTCGCTTGCGTAAATAATGCAAAACACTACTGTTCTTTTCACGTTTTAAATAAAATATTTAATCTTTGTTTTGGTTTCACGCGGAGTGTCAGTAAAGACAACAAAAGTGGAAGATTTGCAGCTGATGCTTTGCGCAAATAACCTGTAGGAAACTAGTGGAGAACTGATCCCTCACGACGCGCCCCGGACGTCGGGCGGTGCCATCCTTCCGCCCTCCTCAACCCACGACTGTCAGTGTCAGTGCACGTGTGTACTTCAGCTGAGTAGGTGTTCGATGATTTTGAGGTGTGTTCGATGATTTCGAGGTGTTTTCGTTGTGTTTGTGTCAAGATGGAAGACTGTAGTGAGAACGAATAAACCAGGGCAAAAATCAGTGAACTAATAGCGCACTTCAGTTAAAAATTTAAAAAGGGCAGAAGAGTCTACCCTAATGCTTTCTTTTGCACCCCAGTTGCAAATTGATAAATTTGAAATTCAGAACAAGGTGAAGAACTTAATTACCTGTTTCCTAAGAGAGGCAAAGAAGAAAAGTGATGCTAAAACCTTTCGCGTCAATTCGATGGCAACAAGTTTTCTACTTACTCAAGAAGAGCAACTTTTTTAGTTTTCTACAAAAATCTGCTCTAATTTGAGAATAGCAACTTTTAGTTGACAACTTTGGTATATCTAAGAAAAAAAGTGATTTTTTTATAATTTTATTAACAATACACACTTTAGTTTCTTTAGAGTGTCAAAAATAGTAAGGAGATTCTAGGAACCGGAACGGAAGAGAATATCGTTCTGAACATTGTCTTTTCCACGATAAAGAATACGAAAATGTCGCTTTCCCAGCGACGGAAACAATTTCGTTTTTCTGAGGGATCAATAAGAAGAGTTATACAAATAAATAAATTGAGACCATACAAACCTAATTGTTTTTGGTTTTAAGGACACTTAGAAGACGACGAATACATTTCAAGAAAAATTATGTAATCGGACAAATCAATATTTACATCTAACGCCACTTGTGGCCTGCAAGATCACCAAACATATCTCGGCTAAACATTTTCTTACGGGGTTACCCCTAAAAGAAAAATTCTACAAGAAGCGACCATTTAGACACATTGGCCATGTAGAGAATACAATTAGAAACAGTCACTCTCTAGATTCTTAGGATTGTTCAGATTCTAAGGATTGTTCAGAAGCAAATGAATAAAAAAGTAATAGAAGTGCATAAAATATAGTGGTGGCCATACAGAATAAGTTTTATATATTCCTTGTCACAACTAGAATGAAATAAGCATTATTTAATTTTTATATTTTCAATAATTCAGTTTTCAAGTGTTTGTTTCATGGCGCTGCTCAAAATAAATTCGAAATGTTTAGCGTAGTTTTAATTTCTTTGACTATCGGCAGCCGTGACTTCTAAACAATTTTTTCCAATAATATTTTCGTGTATCTCTAAAAGTAAAGGTGTTTCTCATATTTTCGGACACCCCTGTATATGAAAGGAGACTTTTACCGCTGAAAAATCAATAAAAAATTGTTTCCTATTAGTCCAATTTTTGAAAGACACTGTACAAGAATGCGTAAGCACACACCGACGAAGGAGAATTTTGCGTACTTGTACAAAAAGATTGACTTTGGATGCCTATCAAGTTTGCAGTTAATAGGTACCTCAGCAAAAACAAAAACTCGCGTCAGATAAATTCAAATGTTCGTTGTATTCTGTAATTATTAAAGATCTGTTTACCTGTAACTTTTTCTCTTAATGATTAAAAGCATCTGCTCGCGAAATTATTATTTACCGAACATTGGTAGAGTCAACCCTCACTTGATATTGCTATAAATATTAACATTATCATGCAAACAGCTGAATTACAAATGATATTTAATATCGCATTTGTATAAAAATTTGATATCCACTCTTTGTAATTAATTACTTAATAACTTTTTAATGGAGTACATTAGTAAGAAGGCAATGTTTATAATTCGCATGCTTTTTGAATGACTTTTTTCTAATTAATTCTGAAACTCGTCTTTTCATTTCATTGGAAATTATGGTAATTAATGTTATATTTGTTTGATTTGCACCAAATTATTATAATGGATTATTTAAAAATGACGCAATTTTAATTAAAGAATGTTTTTTTTTTTAATTAAAACTTAAAGTGTTGTTACCAACTTTAATCAAACTTGTTTTTTAAATACGCAAAATACATAATTGATGAACTTTTTTTCTAAATTTATAAATACATATTTGCATAGGTAGTAGATCGCCATTATACGTTTATCGGTTTTATCATATACTCTGTGCTTTTTCCATTTTAATATTATGTTCAATAACTAAACATTAATTCAGAAAAATCCGAATGTGAACTATTAATCCCATTTTTAGGGTACTTATGTAGTAGTTGTTTCTGCAAGCTGCTTGGTTGAAACCTTCATATTAATTTTTGATTTTGCCTGAATTACTGTACAAAATGTTTGTATTATTTTAGGTTGACCTGGTTGTGTATGAGTTTAATAGTATGTTAAGAGGAATACGTACTAGCAGTGCGCTACCGCTAAATCATATACTATAATTACTAAGCATTTTAATGCGTCGAATAGTCTTGAAGTAGGTACCTATAAAATTGGCTCAAATTTTCAAGTTATCAGCGATGTTTTGATTTAACCCTTATCCGGGCAAGGGGGCCTAGTAGGCCCGACGACGGAATCAAACTTCAATATTTATATTAATAAATATAATTTGATTTAATGCATTCCAGAATTCTTTCAAAACAGTATTTGCTATTTACTTATGAAAAAATTTTGGATTATATTTTGTGTATATTAATCTTATCAAGCAAATCCTTCTAAATACTCATTACCGGGTAAGCGGGCTTAGTAAGCCCTAAATTGTTTATCGAAAAAATAATTGCTTTTGAGGATTATCTAATGAGCATCTACATAATTACAGTGTCTTTATATATAGCTAATTAGTGAAAAATTTTGGTTTTACAATAAAAGAAAACATTCCCTGTATTTATGAAAGATAATAGTACAAGTATAAATATTCATGCCAATACTTCTTTGAAGTTTAGTTCGTATGCAATTGTGAATGTGATTGTGCCGCATAAGAATGAATCGAAAGTTAATTCACGCAGAACTGGAAAAATAGCCCAAAATCCATGGAAGGAAGATGACGACGACATAGAATATGTAATTGATTCATCAAGTGACGAGGAAGAAGAAGATCATGTTTCATCTGCTAGTGAAGCTGAAGACATTCAAGAACTGGATGAAGGCGAAGAGATGCATAATTTACATGTTGTTACTACATCGAAATACAGTTGGCACACAGTGGAACAGCCAACCTGCTCCTACAGGTCGATCTCGTTCGTGTAACATAATCAAATCAAAGTTGCAAAGCGATAATACCGCAGGGAAAAATTATTGACGAACCAATTGACGCTTTTTGTTTATTTTTAGACGACGATATAGTCTCGCTTTTTTCGGTTTGTTACTGAGCGCTGGCCATCTGAGCGCAAATGAAAGCAGCTATGATGTGCTGTGGAGTGCTTTATACGGGCCACCAATTTTTCGAGGGACTATGGGATTGAAAAGATTTAAAAATTTATTACGATTTATACGTTTTGATAACAAAGAAACCCGTAATCCACGGAGAAAAAAGATAAACTTGCACCTATAAGGGAAATTTGGGAAATGGTCAATAACAATTTCAAAAAGCATTACTTACCAGGAGATAATATAACAGTGGATGAACAGCTTGTACCTTTTCGAGGAAGATGTCCATTCCGTCAATATATACCATCAAAACCTGATAAATATGGTTTGAAGATCTGGTGGGCATGCGATTCCCAAACGTACTATCCTCTAAATGGGATTCCCTACATCGGAAAAGAAGGCAATCAAGTTGCGAAAGGCCTCGCAAGTAGTGTAGTTGAACAACTAGTAGAACCGTTTTATAATTCAAACAGAAACGTGACATTTGACAATTATTTCACAGATTATATGTTAGCAAAACGCTTATTGAAAATGGACTAACATTCGTAGGAACTGTGAAAAAAACAAACGCTTTATACCGCAAGAATTTTTGCCTAGCAAGAAACGGAATGAAGAAAGTTCAATTTTGGGTTCACATCACATGCATCTTTGGTATCGTATGTACCCAAAAGAACAAAAGTGTGATAATCTTGTCAACTATGCATCACAATCAAGGAGACAATAGCGACTATAAGAACAAACCAGAAATGGTAATGTATTATAACCACACTAAGTGTGGTGTGGATACATTAGACCAAATGGTTCATAAATACATGAGTAAACCTAAAACAAATCGTTGGCCATTTACATTTTTTATGAATCTTTTAGACGTAAGTGGTGTCGCAGCTTATGTTATCTGGACCAATCTAAAATAGATTGGAACAAAAATAAACACGAAAAGAGGCGCTTATTTTTGTTGTCTTTATCTGAGAGTTTAGTAGTTCCTCATATTAGAAGAAGACAATCTAGAGGGTTGCAGCTAAGTATCCAGCACTGTATGAATCAGTTTGTAGATGAACCAATTTCTACAAAAAATTAAAATTAGAAAATAAAGAAAATATTAGAAGAAGATGCTATTTGTGTCCTAAAGTTAGGATCGTAAACAAAAACAATCGTGTAGCGAATGTAAACAAAATATTTGTAACGAACATTCGAAATTATTGTGTAATAATTGTTGTAAATAATTTTAATTTAATTGTTGTAATGTCTGTTTGTATTAAATAATTTAAAACATTTGATTATATATATATATATACATAACCCTCACCTCCCAAGCACATACAAATAGAACGGGCCTAGCAGGCCCGTGCTGCCCGGTAACGTCAGGATATTATGTTGCTCGGATAAGGGTTAAATTGGAAGATATAAGAATGGATTTTGTCTTGTTGTAGTAGAATTTTGATTTTGTATTTGCTTCTATTAAAATTGTGGTGTTAAATATACTATCAAATGTACAAATTCAAACATAAAAAAAAACAAAAGTAAGCATTTTGAAAAAAAAAGTAATACTACAGCGACAAAGCCCCAAGTTTTGTATTTCATAAAACATTAAATTTTACTTCAAACATTTAAAATTAAAACTGTTTTAATGGTACTTATAGTGCATGGTTTAGCAACGGCGCACTGCTAGTACGTAGGTATTCCTCTTAAGTATCAAGAGCGGTAGGCTTTACGATGTCGAGGCTAAGTGGAGTCCAAACTGGTAATATATCTATCGTCAGGGATACTTATACTATTTTTGGTTTAATTAAAAATTTTAACAAATAACACCAAAATTGCAATTGTGCCAAGTCCTCTAGTTATCATGGAGTTGATTAAATATAAACAAATATTCTTCAATCCTTCCGAATTTATATGTGGTTTTTGGTTTAATATACGATGTCTGGAGACGAATTAAGAAGCGAACATAGTAAAATAGAAGATTATTTTACTGTTAAATGCAATTCAATAATACCTAAAAAGTCAAACGCAAAACTGAGGTATGAAGAGAAGCATACTCTACATTTAACATTTAAAAGTGATGTGCTGAAAAAACTTTGTTTTAGTTGCTTATTTTCAGCAACGGAACATGAACTCGAAGTCTTCTGGGTGGCCTCTCGGCCGAGTATTTAATGCTTAAATTAATTTGAATGATGTTATTGATATCTCCACATTTTTAAGAAGTAACCGAAGCCCCTGACAAAGATTTTTTATTGATGAAGATACGAGCAGACAACAAAACTGAATTTATTCTTGAACAAATTTTGTTACTATCAGGTAGTTTTGATAAAGGGTGTAGCCGGGGCTTCCAGAACGCAAGAACTTTGTGATTTGACGATTGATGATATGGAAATATTAAGGAAATGTGCTAGGACTCATTCAAGACGATTTTTTGAAACATTATAATAGAAAATGCTTCAATGACGTTGTAGGCAGAAATACTATCAGAAGTTTCCGTTCTAAATCAGCTAATTACCTGAAAAAAAATGTCCTAAGACGTATATACTAGACATATATTCCTTTAAGAGGACGTCGGATACCTTGCTATAGTAATGGCAATCTTACTTTGGTTGAACGTCTTAAAAACTAGTGACGTATTTGTCAAAAACGTTGTCGGAGTTGCGCACAGCTGATTATGCTTGAAGTTTTTTCATAAATACATCGTATAAAAAGTATTTCTCTATTTCGCATATACAATGAATATGTGTTATGTTTTATCAAAAAACAGTATCACAAAGTAATTTTTTGTGCAACCGAAAGTAGTAATTTTTATGTGCAACGTTGGTAATAAGTACTAGATCAACGAATTGTAACATCTAACCTCAATGCATGTCATGCTTGATACTCTTTGCATTCGATTATACATTCGGATTAATACACTAATAAACTCTGTACAAATTACGGTATTCAGGTAACTTTTTTTAATTACATAAATCTATAATAGTTTTACACATAAAATAAATCAAACATAAAAGGTGAATAACCAATTTGAACTTGACCTCTAAAATAACCTAATGAACAATAAAAAATAACATAAATAGTTTACAATAACCTAGTCATGGTTTATAGTGCAATTGTTATATACTTTAATTGTTACGACAGCACCATCACTTGCAGAAATAGAAATAGGAGGTACGTTCTGAGCAGAGAGCATACTTTTGTTGATAATTACCTTTCCATCTGTTCCAGTTCTTTCAACATCAATTCCTTTTTGAATTGGTATCGACATTTCTGAACGGCTTATTGCAGTTGAAGTGGAAGCAACCGGCTGATACTGGCTTTACAGTACTTGCGCCACTTCACTTTTTTTTATTAAAGAAGATTCGTTATATCCCTTTACAATTGCCGATGACTTCCAGCCCCCATGTTTTTTAATCGTAAGTAAATCGCCTCCTTGATTTGCAAGATGCGATGCAGAAGAGCGACGAAAACAGTGGCCAGTATATGTTTCATAATTAGATAGCTTCAAGAATTTTGCTATGTTTTTAGGTACTTCACCGATCTTATTAATATCTATTGGTGAAACAGTACATCGACCTCTACGGTAAGTTAAAAAAAATCTGTCGTGTGAAGTATGGGACGGTCTTAATTGAATATATTTTTAAGGAGGGCAATCCAAGAATCTTCCGTAATAACAAATAGACAAGATGTGTTAGTTTTCTCTGCATAAATAGTGACCTGAATTACATCAGATTTGAGCTGCACATTCTTCATCGTCATACGAGTCAGCTCATCCCGCCTACAAGCTCCACAGTACCCCATGATTAATATAGCCTCGATAGAAGTAAATTTTAAATTTGTTACTTAAAATATAACTTAGGACATTACCTTCATTGCCAATAAAGTATAATCGTCAGCCTCGTTAAGAAATTTAATATCATCATACTGTAAAATACTTGATTTTTTGGTTGATAATTTTCGATTTCCTTTTCAAAAAGCAATTACTTTTAAATATTTAGAAATGTCAATATTTAATTATTAATTGAGAGACATGATCGTAGCATGAAGTAACTTGACCACATTGTCGATGACTTTTTTGTTTTACTCATTATTTCAAAGTATGGTAATACAATATTTTTGCTGATATTGGTCACGTTATTTTCGTTACACCAAGTACAAAAATTTTGATATTCTTTTTCGTATTTAGGTTTAGATTTAGTCGGTAAAAATTTTTGAATTGCGTTATTGGCAATTTCACGTAACTCGGGAGGAGTGCACAAAATTCGTCCAAATTGTGAATAGAATCCATTCTTGCGAACAAGGATAAAGTTTCAAGAAAAGCGACATTAATTTTATACTTACATATTAAAAATAAAGAACTTTTGTTGCGAACCTACCTAATTAACAATAATCTTTGAACAACAATTAACTAATTCACAGAAAAATCTAATGTCAAAATTTTAAATTTCAAATTACATAGTAGGCAAGTGTTACCAACCTAAATATGTATATACAAAATCGCTGCTACATGTTACAATTTTTATCAGTAAATAAAAGCACATTAAAGCGAAATAGAGAAAGTAGTATGAAAAAACATGTGTTACAATGACTATTTGAAATGCTCGTCTATTGCAAACTTCCTCGCATTACAATACTCGTCATTGTAACACTGGTTTTACAATATACTATTGTGCATTTTTAGTTAATTCCATCAAAAATGTTTATTAATATACGCGCACTCTGAAGATAAACAACAAAATTTAATTTTGACAGATTCAGACGCTCATAAACATCCGGCAACACTGTGTCAACATTCAACCCAAGAAAAACTTGGAAACTTTCATTACACTATTAATTGTCAAATAATTAATACATACAAAAAACATTTTTTGGCGTTAGATTGGTATGAATTTTTACGTCGTACGTGACGTGCAACCAAAGTAAGATTGCCATTACTATACCCAACAAGGAGGTGGATGTGTTGAACCCAAAAGACATGGGGTTTGGAAAACCTCTGGTATTGCTGAAAGTTATGTGCGAGAATAAAATACAATTTGCGAATCAAATTTAGACAACGGAAGTAACAGTGTCAATTTGGTACAGAAGCCAACACCCGGTCAAATTCTAGGAATTTCAATGCGTCCTTCGTTGTTTAACAACACTGCAGTTGTAAATAATTCATAAAATTCAGTTGATAAAGGATTTGAAAAAAATAAAACGTCGATTACACAAACCTGCGAAGTTGCACTTTTTTCAATCTTAAGAATGGGTGGGGGTGATTCTTGTTGATTTTTTTTACGCTGAAAACGAATCAGACCTTGAAATTATTTAAGCACGTTTGTTTTTTTTTAATTTTATCAATTTCTATTGAGAACCATTTTTTTTTGTTTCAATCTACCACAATTGCATCTACTTACTATTGTCATAGACGTCATAGTATAATAATTTTAGTAGGTATAACATTGCGCATGTAGGCGGAATTATCTTGATGACACGCTTGGAGAGTATACATCATGCAGGTTAAGTATAAAATTGCGGTTTTATCCTATTTTTGTAATTCTAAATTTTTCTTTGCTGCATTTGATGTAATTAATTCAAATATACTTTGTGTTGTCGTAGTTTACAGTATACATTTATACTACCACTGTAACATTGAAGTTCTAAAAATGTCTTGTGCGATATTTGGGTGAACAAGCGAATTTGACAATGATGCATATAAATGGAATTTGTTGCAAAAATCACTTTTAGGTTAAAATTAATTAATTATGATACAGCATAGCAATCCAATAAAGCAAAGGTAGAGTCAATTACAATAATGCATCAAAATTTCCAATCAATAAAAAATAAAATAGATGAGATTGAAGTTATGTTATTGTCTGAAAATGTAAATGTTTTATGCATATCAGAGAGTTGGTTATCTGAACAAGACCTATCTTATATTAAGCTATCTGGATACAAGATTGTTAGCAATTTTAGTAGAAAAGTCTACACTCATGGAGGTGTTTTTATCTTTGTAAAAACAATCTTAATGCGTCACAATTACCAGTACTTGTAAACTTAAGTGAAGAAAAGTCTTTGAATGCGCTGCAATCAAACTGGTCATAAATTGTGAATTAATTTATATTCTATGTATATATACATCTCCTAGTATAAACAGTACAGTATTCATTAACAAATTTGAGGAGTGTCTTAATATACTATTCAATAAAAGTAAATCAAACAGAGTAATAGTTTGCGGTGATTTTAATATAAATTCTTTTTTGCAATACAAACAAAAAATTGCTTTTATTAGACTTAGCTCAATCATTCAAATTAGAATCCGTTTTTAACAAACCAACTAGAATTCTACACACAGCTCGACCGCTATTGATTATATTTTTACTAATTTCAATATGGATCTATACAATTGTAAAATAATTCAAAATGATCTCTCAGATCATGCTTCTCAACAAATCAGCATTAATGTTAGATATATTAACAATTTGAAATTCAAAACTGTTAGAAACTATTCTCAGAAATCAATATATCAGTTTATTAGTAATTTAGCATCAGAATCATGGCAACATGTTTTTGCAGAAACTTGTACAAACAATAAATATATCAATTTTATAACACGTTTGAATTTCACTACAATACTTGCTTTAAATTTATAAAAGTTAACGAATCAACAGAAAGAAATAAATGGATAACGTCAGAATAAAAATATCGGCGCAAAAACTAAAAGATTTATTTATATTGTGGAAAGAGAAAAATTTCTAAAAATTATTATAACCAATATAAATTAGTACACAATAGGGTAGTAAAATTAGCAAAACAAATGTACTTCAAAATAAAATAACATATTCACTTAATTCAATTAAAACAATCTGGAATGTAATTAACGCAAACACTAAGAAAAACCAAGATCAAATGTTAAAAACAATTAACATTAACATCCAATGCAATGAATGAATATTTTATTAACGAACCGAAAAGACTGCAATCATTAGTTGAACCTCTCGAAGATAAAAATAATATTAGCTCAACAATATCACAAACTATATTTCTTCATCCAGTCACATTATCTGAAGTAATAAATGTGGTTTCAAAGTTAAAAATTCAAAAGCAGTTGGAGATGATAAGTTTTCAACATACATCCTAAAACAATGTGTACATACTATTGCATATCCACTTACAAATATTATTAATAGTATATTTCAAACAGGTGAATTTCCTGATATTTTAAAAATTTGCAAGATAATACCAATCTTAAAAAAGGCAATCCAAATGAAATTTGTAATTACAGGCCAATTACCTTACTTTCTGTTTTTTCTAAACCATTGAAAAATTGTTGGCAAATCGTATAACCCATTTTCTGGAGTCGAATAAAATCTTGTCGCCTCATCAGTATGGTTTTAGAGAAAACAAATCAACAGCATTAGCTGTATTAAACTTACTTGATTATGTATATAAAGAAATAGACAGCAATAAAAAGTAGTAGCAATATTTCTTGACTTGTCCCGTGCGTTTGACTTAGTAGATATAAACTTATTATTAGACAAATTAGAATCTATTGGCATAAGAGGAATTTGTAAAAATTGATCTGTTCATATTTAAGGTATCGCAAACAATATGTTTCGTTTGTGGATGCTCGTTCCAAACAACTATTGGTTGAACTTGGTGTACCACAGGGAGTGTATTGGGTCCTTTGTTGTATCTTATATACACAAATGATATTAAAGACATAATTAATTTGGTTCACATCTGTTTTGCTGATGATATAGCAATTGTGGGCAGTCACACTAATTTGGAAGTATTAAACTCAGAACTGCAAAATAACATCGATTCAATTGTTAGTTACATGAAACAAAATAAGCTATTACTAAATGCAGAAAAACAATTATGCTAGGTTTTCATCCATTAGCAACAAAATACTCCCACAGTCATTTAATAAAAATAAATAATAAATCAATTAAACAAGTAGTCAACCTAAAGTATTTAGGAGTTCAATTTGATCTATCCTTGACGTGGAAAGATCATATTAACTATCTGTGTCCAAAAATATCAAGTATGTGCTTTGCAATTAAACGGCTAAGGCAAATTTCAAATAAAAGTACTGCTAAATTATTTTATCACGCCCACTTTGAAGCAACTATAAGATATTGTATAGTTTGCTGGGGTAACTCCACCAACTCAAATCGTGTATTTGTTATACAAAAGAGAACAATACGGTGTCTTGTTGGAATAAATATTAGTGAATCGTGTAGAGATTATTTTATAAATGAAAGAATAATGACATTTCCATCATTATTTATTTATGAACTCCTCAAATTTGTTAAAAATAATTTGAAGGAGTTTTCTTCAGTTAATTCTTATCATAATTACAACACCAGGTATGGAATTAAATTAGAGTACAAAATGCACAGACTAGAATTGTATAAATCAAATGTATTTTACATCGGATCAGTACTTTTAATAAGTTACCCATCCACGTTACCCAATTGAGTGTTACTGCTTTTAAGCAATATATAAAAAATATTGTTGAAAAATGCATTTTACACGTTAGACGAATTTCTTTGTCATACCATGCAATAAAATATTAATACAATTTGTAAACGTACCTTCAAATATTCATTGTGTTATGTATATCATATGTAGTTGTGACCTATCCTATATCATGTATTGATCTATTGGATTAATAAATATTTTATTATTATTATTATTATTATTATTATTATTATTATACTTGAGGATAAAATCATGTTTCATTGCTCGTGATTATCAGCGCTTGGGTTACCACTCTCGCGCAGCTAACACACTTGCACGAAATCTGTGATTTTTCCTCATGTAGTACAATATACTATTTACTGTCTAAACAATAAAAGTAACAGTTTTTTTGTTTTTACCATTTAGAGGTCGGTTATGTCATATTATTATGAATGTAACAGTAAAGTACCAACCTGATTCGTCGAGAATAAAACGTCACTATAGCATTTGAGAATCTCGCTAATATGAAAATAACACATAATAACCAGCAATAAACTTTTGAAGAAAAAATAGTATATTTCACTTGGAATTAAAAAATATAATTGTTTCTAAGTAAAATGTGTGTCTTGCGACATCTCGTGTAAACATTGACACATGTGAATAGTATAAACTAAGTCTTGTACAGTCGTATACCGCACTTAAGTATACACCTCTGTTGAGCTCACAATAAGAGCGAAATGCTGCATCAGGTGTTGTTTTGTTGCGTGTGTGCTTCTGTACAAGTTATACTTAGCTGTATCGACAACGTGTGTTCAAGCATTAAAGCTATCGCTTAGATAGCGCTTTGCACTTTTACACACACTTGTCGTTACAGTTATTAATTTAACTCCTAGTAAAACTATCTACTATTTTGTTCTGAAAATGAAAAGAAAACAGTTTGCCCTGATATTGTCAAGGAATATAATATTTAGGATTTACTAATAGTCAATGTTTGGATACTTGAGAGAAGAATTAAAAAACAACTTGCATTTGTCACTATGCATTTGGTTTCTTTCAAGACAATACTTGCCGAACAATTATGCAAGCAGTGTACTTCACGAGACGTTCGAAAAGTTAGATGACCAAGAAGTTCAACTCCAGAAATATCGCCCAAAAGGTGATTTATAGATCCTCAACCAACCAACCAGCATGTGCAGACAGAGAAAATGTATGTTTTAAAAATTTACATTTATTGTAAATGGAGCTTTTTAGTTTCACAATGTCAATACGTACGTTCTACGAAACTGTTTTTTTAAATATTACTCTTATGTATGATGTTCCCAAATGGGAGTCATTAAATTTAAAAAAACCGTTTCATTGAAATACTTAGAGTTTATTTTATTTTCAGTTTTTCTTTGTGTGCGTAAAATAAAGTAAATATTTAGAATTCTATGGCCGTATTGCTAAAATTTTCAAAATTCATGCAATATATGGTTAAGATTTTTAAATCATTTAACCAGAAAACGACAATTTTCTATAGGAGTGCTAAATTTGACCGAGTAGATACAGCTGATTTAAGAAAATGTAAAACAAAATGATTTGTTAACCCATTGCGGGATTTTTTAGAAAAATTGGTTGGGGATAACTAGAATCCTTTCGTTATATCACTACAATCAACGGTTATATAAAGAAACAGACAAAATGTAATATGTGGTCCCTTTCTAGTTTTATTTAATGTAAAGTTTTCGGTTGTTAATTCTATAAAAACATTATTAAAGTCCTTTTCAATATTTAAATCTGTTTCGAAATATCACACAGTAGAGTTACAAAGACTGCTTTAACAGCGTAATGATGCTTTTTATTAACAGTGTTTACTTATTATAGTTATTAATTATGAATATAATTATTATAGTATGTTATAGACTAAGGTTGAAAAGACTTATTTTCACCTAAGTAGTATAATATTCCGATAGCTAAGCATTAGTTGCAAAATTTCTGTATCGTGTAATGTGGTAGCCATGAAACAATTGTCGTAACTATGGCAGTGGTTTTCATTATTGAGTAGTAGATAATAATGAAAAATTATTGATCACTAGGGAGAGAAATGCAGCTTCGCAACTTCAAAATCAAATGAATGTTGACAATAGGGAAAATTTGGGTTGAACGTTTGGTGCTACACTTAAGCTGGAAGATTTGACTACTACATTTAAAAGGGATACTAAATTCTAGAATATATTTAGAAGAAATTCTTCGGACCCATCTTGGGCAATTTTTAAATAATCTTCCATTTCAGCAGAATCAAAACAATAGTAAAATATTTCAGCAAGATTGCGCTCCTTTGAATATTAAGATCTGTACTGGTTGTTATGTAAAAAACTTCTAGTTCAGCCTGGATGCCCTGGATAATAAACTGTTAATATACAAAGTTATATTAAAACCCGTTTAGCTTTATAGAATCTAGATATGGGAAACAGCGTCATCTTCAAACACTTCCATACTAGAGAGATTCTTAAGTGTAACGCACAATCAGCAACGCACAAAATATTATTATCTTCCTCTATGTTGTTTAAATTATATTTAAATGTAACAATTTATTGTGAACTTTGTTAATTAACTTACACTGTCAACATGGGATGATCACTTTCCACGTCACATTTTTATTTAATTAAAGCATTTATTTAAACAATTAAAAAATGTAAGTATATCTTTTCTTTTTACTTTTTAGATAATTTTCGTGTTTATTTACAAATTTACTTGCTTACTTTCCTTATTTCTTCCACATTTATTATCAGCTCATCTTCATAACTCAACTTCATTATCATTCTTTCTAATTTAATTATCATATTCTTCGGATTTCACGAATTTTATTTACACTTCGTCTTTAAACTTCATTCTTTTCACTATTTTTTTCTTACGATTTATGTGCATTTAATTGAATTCAAATTCTTTCAATTGCTTCTGCCTTTCTTCTCTTCTTTATTTTTGAATTAAGATTTAAAATATAAACGTAACCCTACACTTATAGCGGTATTTATAATTGCTTTTCTAGCATTTACTTGACGAACATCTTCTTATTCTAATTCTTAAGATGATATTTATAAATCTTGAAATAACCAAATCTTATTGTTTTCCTAATAAGACCATCTTGGCCAAGCAAAACTTTTTTGATGCTCGTCTTATCACATTTCACAGTGACATCTTATTGGAAAAAACACGAGACTTAAGAATCACTGATTTAATAAAGAAAAATGCATTCTCATTTGATTTCTTATTTGCTAATAAGACCATCTTCAATTAAGTTCAGCCCGACCTCGACTTGAGAATTTTCTTTATGCTGTGATTGTCATAAATCAACTGTCACATAAAACTGACAAATAAAATATGGAAGAATACTTCTTTTTCCTGAAGATTCTGATAGTGACGATGATATGGTGAAGCTAAGCGTTTGCCTAAACGCTATATTAGAGACGCTATCAATTCATTTGAACGACACCGCGATGACGAGTTTAAACGGAGATACCGTTTTAGTAAGAATGCTGTTCTTTATGGAGTGTTACCTTTGGTGCAAAGAAGTACTTCAGAAAAACAGAAATAAAGGCCTATCAATACCACCAGTGTAACAGTGATTACCGATTATACTAGAATTTTTTATAATATGTGAGCTGCAGACCGGACTAGGAACCGACATGACTAACCGTTAATAATAAATAAAGATGGAAGATTAAAATATGTAAGAAAGAAGGGAAAGTTAATATTGCACGGTTCGGTATTAGACCATCAGAAAGGTTGGACGTGTTTTCAATTTGTGCGGAAAAAGTCAGTTTAAGTAATTATAATTAAATAATGGACGGTTAGGTTTTGTATGAAGGTGTATGTAATCAATTGTGAAATGCGTTATAGAAGCAGATAACAATGTGTTAAGTGTGATAGGTAGTGATAGGAGATATATGTACATAATATGAACGTAAGTGATAAAGGAACGTATTTATAGTTTATTTTGACTTAATTTAATACATTCGTGAATCTTTATTTAATTGGGGACGGGTTGAACAGTTATTTAATAGAATAAAATTGAACAATTATAGTTAAAACTGGGGATCGTTAGAAATAGGAATTAATAATTCGTGTGTACAAGCGGAATTACTAAAAATGTCAGAATCGGAAGGATCATTGTCGGAAACAAAAAAGAAGAACGGAAGAAGAGCTGTTCAAAGTCTTTAGGAAAAGTAAAAAGTGGGAAGATCACCTGAGAAAGCCGACGAAAGGAGGGAGGAAAAAAGTAGAGTTGAGAAAAGCACGGAAGAACTGAAGATGATGAAGAAATAAGAAACATATGGAAAGAAATGCTGAAGGAAATAAAAGAAATCAAATTAAATCAGGTAAAACTAATGAGGAAATTAAAGAGATGAAAGAAGAAATGAAAAAAATTAGTGAAAGGCTGGAACAAAAGTGTAAGACTGTGGAAGAAAAATGCGAAAGTTTAGAGAGAAGAGTAGAATTTCTAGAGAAGGAAGACAAGAAGAAAAATTTGGTGATTAAGGGAGTGGAGATAAGAGGAGGAAGAAAAGAAATAAAAAAGAAATAGAAGATATGATAAAAGAGACGTTAGGAATCGAAAAGAAAATTGAGGAAGCTACGGAAATAAGAAAAGGTATAGTGATAATTAAAATGGAAAATATTGAAGACAAGATAGAAATTCTAAGGAATAAAGGTAAAATGAAAGGCACGAAAATATATATAGATGAAGATTTGACAAAGAAAGAGAGGGAAATTCAAACAATCATAAGGATGGAGGCAAAGAAATTGGAAAAAGAAGGAAACATAGTGAAAATTGCATACAAAAAATTTGGGTTGGAGGAGAAGAAAGAAGATGGATAGAGAAGGAGAGACAGATAAGAAAATGGTTACCAAAAAACTAATCAAAGATATAGGGGGAAGAGGAAATGGGAAAAGGAGGGGTTAAGAAAAATGGGAAAAAATTAAAGAAAAAATAAAATACTTTTTTGGAACATTGCGGGTATAAAAAATAAGGGGGAGAATTTTGGAAATATATAAAGGATTTTAAAATGGTGGGCATGGTGGAAACTTGGATGGAGGAAAAGATTGGGAGGTTTGAAGGACAAAATGCCAAATGAATTTGTATGGGAAATTCAATATGCGGAAAGAAAGGAAAAAGGGGAAGAGCGAAAGGAGGAATAATTATAGGAGTAAAAAGGAGTGGGAAATAGAAGAGGAGGGAAAAGTAGAGAAAATTAAAGGGATGATGAATACGCGAGTAAAAACAGAAAATGGAGAGAAGTATAACATACTGACGATTTATGGAAGAGAGATGGAGGAAACTAAAATGATCATTGAAAAGTATATAAAAGAAAGAGAGGAAGGCAAGCTGATTATAGGGGAGATTTTAATGCCAGAATAGGGGAAGAAGGAGGAATAATGATAAATGGAAGAGTTAAAATAGGAGATCCATGGACAAAAAATAAATGGACAAGGAAGAAGATTATTAGAGCTATGTGAAGAAAGAGGTTGGATAATTATGAACGGAAATATGGAAGAGGGTGGAAAAGGAGAATATACATACATAAGTGAAAGGGGCAGTCTGTAATCGACTATGTATTATTAAATGAAAATGTAAGGAGGACGTGGAATTGCTAAGAATTGAGATGAAGTGGAATCAGACCACCAACCATTGGAAGTGATCATGTTGGAAGAGGAAGAAGAGAATCAAGATGAAAAAATAAAGAATGGGGAGAAAAGAAAATATGGACAGAAGAGACAGTAAAAATATAAAGAGAAAATGGAAGAAGAAATGGAAATATCAGGAGAGATGGAAGAAGATATTGAGAGAATACTAATAAAAATGAAGGAGGCGACGGAAAAGAGAAAGTACAGAAAATAAAAAAGAATTAGGAAACAAGAAAGAATGGTGGAACAAAGAGTGTGATAAGGGGAAAAGAGAAGTGAGGAAAGGAAGACGAAATTGGAAAACAGGAAAGATAGAGATAGAACAATACAAAAGTAAAAGCAAATTTCAAAGAAATATGTGAAAGAAGAAAGAAAGAATATAAAACACAGATGGGGAAAAGGATAGAACAAATAAAAATGAGGGACAAGCATGGGAATTTATTAACCAAAGAAGGGGAAACAAAAAGGATGGAAATAAAAATAGAAGGAAACGAATGGGAAGAATACTGCAAGAAAATGTTAAAAGGAACGGAAGAAAAAGTAACAAGCAAAGAGATGGAGAGGACAAAATAAGGCATAGAGAAGGCGGGATAGAAAAGAGGAGATGGAGAGAGCAATAGAAAAGTGAAAATAGGGAAAGCAGAAGGGACGGATGGAACGCAAGGAGAACAATGGAAATACACTGGAGAAAAATGAGAGAATAGCTAAGAAGGATATACGAAAGAATATGGAAAGGAGAAGGAATACCCGAAAATGGAAGGAGGCAATAATATGCCCAATATA
Source organism: Abscondita cerata (assembly GCA_030710515.1). NCBI lineage: Eukaryota > Metazoa > Arthropoda > Insecta > Coleoptera > Lampyridae > Abscondita > Abscondita cerata. The sequence goes on along the minus strand of JALBCR010000910.1, from coordinate 20,003 downwards.
CAAAGGAGGGGATACAAAACAAGTGAAAATTACAGAGGGATAAACCTAACGAATGTGGGATACAAGATATATGCTGAAATTATAAGAGCAAGATTAGAAAAACAATTAGACGAGAAGAAAATTATCCCAGACTGGCAAAACGGATTTCGAAAAGGAAGAGGGACGATAGATAATATTTACATACTAAAACACCTAGTTAATCAAGAAATAGAAAAGAAAAGAGGAAAGGTATTTGCTATATTTTTGGACATTAAGGCAGCGTTCGACAACGTGGAAAGGGAACGATTATGGAAAATTATGGGAGAAGTGGGGATAGACAAGGATGTGAAAGACGCAATAGAGGAAATATATGAGGAGACAAAATGTAGAACGAGAGTGGGAATGAAATTGGGAAGAGAGTTTTGGACGGAAAGAGGGCTAAAGCAGGGATGTCCATTAAGCCCTAGCCTATTTTCAATATATATTAGAGATTTAGAAGAAGAAATGAAGAAAAATCAGGTAGGAGGAATTGTAATTGGAAGAAAAAGGTATGGGTGCTGGCGTATGTGGACGATATTGTCGCATTAGCGTCAAAGGAAGAAGAGATGAGAGGGGTGATTAAAGTTTTGAAAAGCTACCTGGAGAAAAAAAAATTAGAAGCAAATGTTGAGAAAACGAAAATAATAGAATTTAAGAAGAGAAAAGGAAGACCAAAGGAAAATAAATGGTGGTGGGGGAGGAAGAGATAGAGAGAGTAGATAAGTATAGATATTTAGGGTACACTATTAGATATGACAATAAGGATGGGGATCACATAAAAGTGTTGAGACAGAAAGGAAATAAAATAGTCGGGCAAGTATGGGGGATAGGAGAAAAACATTTGGAAAGGATGTAAGAAAAAGAATATGGATTTTTGAGAGGCTAGTAAGAAGTGTGATGTTGTATGGGGCGGAGATTTGGGGATGGAAGGAATGGGATGAACTGGAGAAGATTCAGGAAAAATATGGTAAGTGGACGTTAGACTTGAGAAAGAGACACCGGGTTATATAGTCGAAGAAGAACTAAAACTAGAAAAATAAGGATACAAACAGGGAAAGAGAGCTTTAAGGTATGAAGAAAAATGGTGAACAGAAAAGATAACGAGATACTCTTTGAATGCTGGAAAGAAGTGGATGGGCAGAAAAGGCGATATGGAGAAGAAGAAAGAAGAAAAATATTATGAACGATGCGGGTATGGAGAGAAGAGATCAAGAGGTTAAGACAAGAAGGAAGGCTTATGGAGGAGGAGATAATAGCAAGGGATAAGGACGTACAAATACAAGAAAGAAGAGTAAGAATAAAAGAAGGTAAATATAACGAGAAGTATAGACAAATTACAACAGAAGAAGTGCCGAAGTACATTACAGACGGTAGAAGCCTAAAAGAAAAAGAATTATAGCAAGATTTAGAGCCGGTAATGAAGAGTATGGAAACAAGTATTGAGGGGTGAGGAGGGAGAGAATGTGCAGGCTGTGTGGAGAGGAATGGGAGGATATAACACACATGAAAGACGGTGCGCAGAGCTGAGACGTGAGGAAACAGAATGGAAGACGCTGCTAGGGGAGAAGGGAGAGGGGATACAATGGATGAGGGAACTGTTGGAGAGAAGGAAATGGATAGATGATAGGAAAAAGAAATTTGAAGTTAAGTTGATTTGTAAATAAAATAAAATACCGATTCTTTTGTTATTTAAAAACAAAATAAATATATTGATTGATTAATATTGCAAATGTAGTTCGGTTACTGATTGATAATAAATGCATTTATTAAAAATAAATTCTAGTTTAGAGAACATATTTTTTTGTTTGCTTTTTAAAACCTTCCTTCTTTTTTAGTGAATTTTTCTTTAGGTTGTTCTTGAAGACCTCGTGAATTGGTCACAAACTAACCATTTTCGCGAATGGTATTTCTGATCTCTGTATTATTGGTAAACATTGTTCTGTCAATATATAAAAAATTGCCACCACAGCCAATGACGCCCGTTTGGAAAAATATCAAATTGTTTGGTAGAGTTGAGAAGAAATGGATGGCAGCAGTCACTCGACTTTCTTGATATTGATGGAGCAATTGACTGTACCCATGTGCTAGACTAATCCACATTGTTCTTCAAAGATTCCCGGAATCTATACTCAAATGTCGTTAAATGTCCAAGCTGTGGTGGGCACTACGAATGGAATTTTTGGATATCGTTCCTGAATGGGTTAAAGGCATCATGATTGCACTAATGAAATGGGTTAAAATTGTAGGTGTGCATATGCAATATGCCGGGTGGAATTTTCGATGTTTGTCTAGTGAGAAATAGCGGATATCCATGATCACCCTTTTTGTTAACACCAATTTTAAATCCAGGCAGGATAATGCGAAAGAAGTTTATAATATGGTCCAAATACAAACCTGGTAAATAGTAGAAAGGAGTTTCGTATTTGGGAAACGAAGGTTCGTGTTTGTAAAACGTCTTTTAAATAAGTTTGATATGTAATACTAATAATTTGTTGCGAGTGCTGTTTTGTAAAAGACTTTACCTTCTCATTGAACGATTATGATCATGATCAAGATTTTGAAAATATCGTTAAATAAAGAAGAAATACCTATATATTCTCCATAAATGGCAACCAGCAAAAGGCGTCGGTTTAATGTATAGCGCTTATAGAACGATTGTATATGTATGTAGAAATAAAACTAATAGAAACAGGATTCTGCAATGAAGTTAAACTTTTTTTAGAAAACACAAAACTCGATAACAAAATGGAAAAAAACTAAATTACTCTGCATTCATTTTAACTTCAACTCCCGCCAACTGCCTTCGCTTCCAATTCTAATTTTTGCAACTTCAAGAAATGATTTTTTTATTTTGAACAATTCGTTCTCATATTGGAATTTTAATTGATATAATTTTTTATCTTCCTCAATTTTGCACAGCAAAATTCCTCACTCAATTTTCATTTTTCACAGTTTCTGAGTGCTTATTCTTCGAAAACAATGGTGGTTTTCGTTCCGAGTATAAAAATGAAGAAATTAGGGGATTAGATTCTAAATTTTCAGCTTGTCGTGCTAATTGTGGAGACGCTACTATGTCCTCAGGCTCCAGGTTTTGCTCGGTACCATTGGTATCACTCCGCTTTCCAAATTTCTATTTTATGATCACAATTAAGTGCTTACTTAAAAGCTCACCATCGGACATATTAGATGAAAACAAACTGGGGGCCGTTGACATCAAATGTGGGGCAATGCAGGCGACGATTCAGGATTCCCGCCGGTTATTAACTTATTTTGTTTCTCTTCGGCGAGGGCCTCCCTCTGGGTATGTTTCATATTAGCCCACAACTTTTTCAATTCTCTACAATTTGATGTCGTTTCAGAATTTCCAAAAAGACTTTTTTTCTATGGCAGTATAGTGCTTCACCAGGTTTATTTGTTTATCCTAGACCAGTACGCACAAAATGGCACGGAGTTGTTTGTTACGTTCTAGAACAGTTTAGAATTTCAGTACAGTGTTGTTTGTTGTAGTGTATCAGAACTACACCTATTACACTCACAGCGCAGCGGAGCAAGTGAAATGAAGTGTAGGAGAGGGATGAGGGGATTTGTGTTGACAAGAAGACTTTCAAGAGACATCAGGTAATCGTGAAAAGTGCGGTTATATTATTATTATTAATTAATTTGTAATGCAGGGAAAATACCAGTTTAGATCTGATTACGGATGCGTGAGAGCTGGTGAAAAATGATAATGACCAGGTTATGTCAAAATAAGTGTGAAGAAAGTGCTAGAGAAACTGTAAAGAAAAACAACTAGGAGAACAATTTTAACATACAACAAAGTAGTGAAACAAGCAAAGTGTACTACTGCATACGTTCCTGCACATGACGACGTTTATAATTCAGATAAAGTTGGTGACAGTGAAAATGAGTTAGAAGAAGCACGCAGTACGTGGACTGATGCGCTCACCAAATTACTAATTCATTTACACGAAGACTATTCACCAAAAATGGGAAAAACGTACAAATTTAAAACAAAAAGAAAATGTGGGACCTGATCTCGTTGAAACTGAAAAGAAAAAGGATACGCGTTTTCACCAGCTCAAGTGGAGAATAGATGGAAAACACTTGAAAGATTGTACATGAGAAAAACAGAAATACATAAGAAGACGGGAAGAGGACGGGTAACATGCCCTTATGACAAGTATGTAGTTGTATTAGGATTTATAATGTAACAATATGGCGTATTATTTCAGGGAACTAATACAATGTATGATAAAAAAAAGTGCAGCGGTACCAGAATATCTCCTTGATTCTCACGATTCTGGTAGCGATAGGCAAGCTATTTTAGAAAGAAGTGAGCTTGGAGATTCAGAACTAGATGATGGTGACATCGCAAACTCTGAGCCAGGTACGCCTCAAGTGGTATCCACAGACATGGCTTAACATCCAGCGTGTCGGTAAATACAGCTACATCTGAGGTCTCAAAGCCCAAAAAGGCTAGTTTGTAAAAAACTGCAATTGTTATGAATAATGAAAGATAAACATTATGCAGAAAAACTCGCGGCTTATAAGCAATGGACCGAAGCACTAGCCAGAAAGAACAACTTGTTGGAGAGCATACTCTCGGCGTTACAAGAACGACAATCAGTTGGGATTTTTTTTTTTTAGGTTTAGTCGTTAAAATGATAAGACGTTTTTTTGTTTCATACTAGTTTACTTTTGTTTAGGGTTTTGTCGTTAACATGACAATTGTTATTGTTTACCATTTTTTTTAGTTTGAGTTCCTCAAGTAATAAGATTTATTGTTATTGTGTATGATTTTTTATGTGTTCACGACCAAAATAATTTATTGCCTGTCTTCTTGCACAACCTCTCCGTTCAAATCCCGTGTAGGGCTCCTGATCCCATTGGTCATATGCCTCATGCTCTTCAGAGGGCACACATCAAATAACTGAATATCATCCATCATCAGCGAGGTTGTACAAAACACAACAAGTTAAAATGGCACAGAGATTTTAAGCCGCGCAGTTTACAATAATAAAGTTGTCGAAACCGCTGTTTCAGAAGTCCAAAAGTATGTTAAATATCAACCCTACATGAGGATAGCACCTTATGGAACCGTCTTTGGCTTTGTGTCAGATGCCCATTATCTCGATAGTCACGGATAGGCTGAATTTCCCAATAAATAGAACTCTACAAGCATAAACTGTATAAACAAGATGTATGGGGCACAAGAAGATCCACATTCCAAGAGAAATCTTTCACTTACAGCTGAATTTCTAAGCACACGACTGTCATGTGTTGATCCTGGGTCGCCTACAAATACATTGATAATCTTCGTCTTATGATTACACACTCTTGGACAACTATAGAAGTCTAACCTTTGTGATCAATGTATTCATAATTTTTCTTGGGAGGATCAATTAAAATATGTGTGCTATCGATAAGACCTAGGTATATATGTTACAAAAATAGGGAAGTTTCGCTAAACAGAAATAGAATGCAAACCTATCACATTAGGCATTTGTTTTCTTCGATAGTGCTGCATTGTTAATATCTTTCCTTCATCATTCGGTCACATTATGACATTGGGTGATAACTGGCTGATAAACATAATCACTCGTTTTACGATTGATGGACACTCCATACGGATAGGTTGAAGCGGGCGCCTATATCTCGGAATGAGCAAGATTCATGTTCAACAAACCATAGGAATACAGCCATTTGTTTAGGAGCGGACACGCGGTTGTATGTTTGTTTAATTCTGCGAAAACATTCGTTTTGCTCGAACTTCTGTGCAATATCCACAAATAAGCGCCTAGACACTTGAAAATGCACTTTAAATTCAGTATCACTGTATTGAGGAAACACGCTTTCAAAATAGCAGTTAATGGTATGTCCTTTATTTTCTTCTTTGTGGTACGTTGATACTATTACGACTACCTCTTCTTCATCACTACTGTCGTTACTAAGAGAATCTTCTGTGTTGTCAGATTCCAACATGGTATCCTGCTCAATTTTACTTGCACGAGGTTGTTTAATATACGTTGAATTTTTTGACAGTAATGACAGTTCTCTTCTGCATGACAGGTGCTGCCCTGCACTACACTGGATGAGATAACAAACAAACCTATCGTTAATAAAGGTCTTGATAATTAACATTCACTAATTAGTTCGACAAATTCATTTTTTGAGTAATTTTTACATACTCATTCTTGATCACATAAACGGGTTGCAGTCAATGGTCAATTTTCGAATGACAAATACGATAGTCTTATTTGTCGTCTTATTGAAGATATCTTATTCAAATAAGACCAATTTGAATAAAATTTGTTGATGAAGACAGTCTTGTTTATGTTTATGAAATCACGTTGAATAAAGGATATCCTCAAGCAATAAGATGATCTTGATGAAGATCGTCTTAAGATCTTAGGTACCAAATACTCAGTTCACTTATTTAAAACTGATTTGCAAATACTTACAAATATTTGGAATATTTTCGTGTTTATTGGCTTAGCTTACATAATAGGTAGTGAAATTTAACTTCACTATAAGTAAGTCAATGTTAAAGTAGCTAACTAACGTTTAATATTTCGAAATTTATTCTGTAAAGTCTAGTGAGTTTGTGGAAATGGAAACTGTCTTAAGATTGATAAGTTTTAAAATTCAGTAAAATATTAGTAATCACAAATTTCAAAATTGAATTACTTTCTGCAAACAATGCTTATTCCTTACGCTCATGAAACAGTTATTGAAATTAATCAGATTCAGTTATTCTAGGCTTTTAAATAAACAACCAACGTCCAAGTTCAATAAAAGCAAAATAAATTTGTTTACTATAATTATAATCATCAATTGTCAAGTCGTGTGAAAGTCCAAAAGTTACTTTTATTACTATAATAATATACTATACGTTAAAAGTATTCAAGATGCTCAGAAATATCACGAAAATATGAAATTCACGAACCACTGGTTTAATTCGAGCTCTGACTTAAAACAATAAAAATTTGAAATTAAAAGAAGTAATGTTTAAAAATAAAACTTTTTAACTGTATCTCACTTGTTTAGGAATAGTTTCTGTGATTCATAAAATTAACATAATTGACAACATTTTAACTAATTAATTGTCCGTTAGCGCATTCGTTATTAAAAATAATTAAAGTCACATTATTTTGCATTAACTGGTGCGATGTTTAATTGTGATTTCATTCTGTTACATTGATAAATGCAAGCTATAGTAGGAAATTATTTTGTTTATAAACATTATTTCAGTTTAATTTTATGAATATTGTTTTGGTTTTATTTAGTATTTATTTAAGCATTTGCTCACATTTTTTACTTTTTTTCACCTAATCTTCCGTGATCGTAATTTATTATCAAAGTTTCGTTTTTAAAATTCCACCCTTTTTTTACTTGCTGCAAATATGATACATTAAGAAACTATTCATAATTAATTGGTATATCGTACTTTTATTATACATCAGAGATCGTATAATACACATTGTAAGTAGCTGTCTTTAATTGTAAGGACATTGTATTGGAATTTTTAAACAATTAATCTAGGCGAATCCAAGTGAAAAGTACACGTTAATGGTACCTTATCCTTTTGCTTAACACTATACATTCAAGGAGGACGAAATTCTAAATACGAATTAGTGTCCATAGTGTGTATACAAAATTGTATAATCTTGTAAACATAAATTATAACGACTTCCTTCCATACCTGTTGGAAAAATTTTGTTAAATCTTTAACAAAAAAAAATTTTTTTTCAATTAATCCGTTACTATAAATTACATCTTTTAAGCAACCCAAAAGACCCAATAGAAATGGGTGACAACCAGAAATCTAATATAAATTGCAATGACTATACAGGTTTTTTTTAAATTAAAAGCAAGTGCGACGCAAGGTAACTGTGCATGCAGTCCTTAGCGGAAAATATATAAGGTAAAGTGTAGTGCATCAGAGAAAGTGATATTACAGAAACTTTAGATTAAATTTAGAACTTTAAAAACCAAATATAGTCAATTGCATAAATAATAAAGACTAGTATCGTTAACGCGTAAAACGTAGTTTTGCAAACAAGAATATCCTTATCGAGGTCAAATAGATAACAAGGTAGAAGTATCATAATTTATTTAATATTTCAAATATAAAGAAATATTTTGGGAACGTGCTTAGTAACGAAATAGGAAAAATCAAAAATTACAAAAAATTAAACACGGCCTTTTTTAAAAAATAATACAAAAAAGATTAGAAAAAGTGACGAATTATAAATTACAGATCTAGTTAATGGACAATAAAAATTAAAAAGGTAGAGACGAAAGAAGCGAAAGGTAGTCCAAGTGTATTAGAGTTTATTAAGCGGAAAAGAGAATCCGACGATCCAGAAGAGATAAATAAATTAGAACAAGAAAAATTAAAAGGTTTTCAAAAAAGCGCTAAAGTAAGTAGAAGCCCACAAGAACAAAAATACACCCACGATACTACAATTAAACAAATTATATTAGAAGAACAAAGACCAGAAACACCGAAGATAATGGACAACTTAGAAAAGATATTAAAAGATATAGGAAGCCAGATACAAGATATCAAAGCAGATACAAGCAGCACAAAAACTGCAATCTACGACATAAACGAAAAGTAAGAAAATACGAAGAATAAATAAAAACGTTAAAAGAAGATTCGAAAAAAAAAGAAATAGAATGGAAAAGAGAAAAAACTGAATTAAAAGAAGAATTGAATATAATAAAGAACAAATTAGAAAAACAGGAAAAAAATAGAAAAAAGAAATAACATAATTATAAAAGGAATTGAGCTCAACAACGGAAATATAAAACAAGGGATAGAACAATTTATAAAAAATGAAATTGACCGGAAGAGGTTTCTATGGAGCGATGAGGAAGGGGGAACTCTAAAAAGATCGAAGATGCAGCACCAAAAAACTAAGTACGTTAATAAAGGACAGAACAAAGACGACAAAACAAGCGATGGAAAATAACTTAAGTATTATCAAAAAAAAAATAAATAAAAAAATAACAAAACAAAAAGTACAAAACTTAATTTAGCCTTCTGGAACGTTCAGGGCCTAAACAGAGAAGAAAAATAACACAACTAACAAAAAGAAAGCGACAAATACGAGATTGATGTAATGGCAATACAAGAATCAAACATAAAAGATGTAAGCATAAGAGAAGTTAATGGATACATATGGATGAATGAGGAGGAAAGGAAACAGGTTTGGAACGGGTTTCTTTGTAAAACCAATTAAAACAGCAAGTATTGGACTTTAGAACGGTAAATAACAGAATAAGCTACCTAAGAATAAGAGGAAAGTTCAGAAAATGTAGCATTATAAATGTACACGCACCTACGGAGATGGCAGAAATAAAGAAAAATCAACATATATGATACTGGGTAATAAAAAACAAAAAATATTGTTTTAAAATTAAAGAATAACACAGTTTATCTAGGAGTTGAAATAGCTAGCGATTACGATCAACAGAAAGAAATCGAAAGAAGATTATTAGCTGGAAATAGAAGCGCAGGGGGTTAAAGAAGATATTACAAGATAAAACTATATCAAAAATGGCAGTGACAGTGATAAGACCAATTGTGACATATGGGAGTGAGGTATGGGTACTATCAACAAAACTGGAAATGAAAATTGAAGCTTGGGAAAGAAAAATTTTAAGAAGAATATATGGAAGTATAAATGAAAACACAATATGGAGACAAAGAACAAATATAGAATTGAGTGAAATCTATCCTGAAGAAAATATAAAAAACCATAATACAACAAAGTAGACTGCGATGGATGGGGCATATAAAAGAAAAATGAAAATGAATTAATCCACAAAATACTGTTAAGCCAACCAGAAGGAAAGGAAAGAAAAGGAAGACCAAGAAAGTCATGGTGGGACGAAATAAAAGGGATTTAGAAGACTTCAAAATGATGAACTGAGAAGAAAGTGTAAAACAACAGAAACTGTGGAAAAAGAACAAACTAAAGCCAAAGGTCGTGTGGCCTAAAGTGCTGTTATATATATATATATATATATATATATATATATATATATATTAACAACTTTGCCGACAGGTATGTAAAGTAGTTACATAGTCGATTCTTCAATAATTATAATAACATAACAGTTGGCAAGTATAAAAATTTCGAATCGCCTGCAGTAAAGTACGCAAGAGGTTGTACAATAGCAAACAAACACTGAGAATCACCCGACAGCTGTTTCGTCCTTTTGGGACTCATCGGGAGTGAGAGAACTCAGTGTAAGTTCACTATTGTACAAACGCGCGCTGTCGACTATATGCCCTACTGGAGGGATCACAATATTTAAACGATAAGTTTTTCGACATCTAGTGTAAATTTGACAGAAAAATAAAGAACTAATAAAATATAGGGCGTTCCATTTAAAATGAGGCTCATATTACATATTCAATAATCTAATAATTAATATGTAAACTCTGAACACTCTGTAAAGAAAGGTTTAGTATTCAATCATTATTTGTTGGATTAGAAGATATTGAATTTTTTTAATACATACCTACTTCATATTTTAACAAAAGTCGACATAACCCAGAACACTCTGTATTTAGGTATAGAGGACCTTTATGAAAGAATACTTTCTTTTTACGGGAATAAAAAAACGCAATAAAATTCAGGGCATTCCGTAAAAAATATAACTTTGATTAGCCACACTTTTTGGGACGCATATACAGGGTGTTTCCTAACTAATCTAAAAATAAGGGGCGTTGTCACTCAATTTTAACACGAAAGTTCATATAAACATGTGTGATAAGTCTTGTCGTTAATGACACACATGTTTATATGAACTTTTCGTCTTAAAATTGAGTAACGAAACCCCCATATAATATTTTAGATACTTAGAAACACCTATATATGTATTTCAAAATAATTTTAAAATATAACATTCATAAATTTGCAAGCTACTAAGATGTCAAAACTTGAAAAAAAGCATTGTCACTTTAGGTGTTTAAATGACATTAAGTGAAGAAAAAATTCTTTATAAGATGGAATCGTTTACAGAATGTAGGTATATTATAATGATCCCAACTTACTCAAATTATATTCTTATTGATTTATTTAATTTTTAATTACACATTACTCACTTAAAGAAATTATTTACCAGAGCATAAGTACTTTTTAAAACAAGTTCAATAATAGGAACGTCAACCTTATAGATTTAAATTACAAAAATAGGTTTGCGGAAAGAAAAACGACCAATTTGCTGATATGTTTATCAAATCCATAAGAACCATCACACGCCAGTTTAATAATTTTTTATTAGTCCAATTTATGTTCTATAAGAAAGTATTATTTCGTAACTTTAAAAAAAATAGTAAAATTGAGATTTTTCTATTTTACTATTAAAACAAAGAAAGGTTAAAATAGGTGACTCGGCTGTTTTAAGAAAAATTTTATAAATTTGGGGTAGGAATAATAAATTTCAAAAATACTCAACTTTACAGTAATTAAAAAACACGTTTTAAGTGACATGAAGAAAGAGGCCACCCCAAAATCACTTAGAAGATGGAAGCAAAGCTTGTTCTTATCGTTAGTAGAATATAGGCGAAAATTAAAAGACAAACAGGACCACATCATAGTCCAAAGAAAAAGTTTATATTATGTTAAATGTGTTTTTTTAGATCTAGAATATAATGACCACTTAAGAATTAAATTATTTATCTTATATTTTAACAAACCTTTCAAAATAAAATGATTCTTCATTTTTAGAGCACATATGAAAACTACTTTAAACTGCGTAGGGGTAAATACCTACACATATTGAACTTTTTTTTCCATTAAACCCAACATCAAAATTAATATTTAATCAACTACATGCTCTGAACATTTTTATATAATATATTATTTATTGATGTTAAAATGATCAATAACATCTTAATCGGTCACTTGTGTAGATAAAGTTGAATTACAGTTCAGCATATTTACGGAAACAAACAAAGAATAGGAAAAGTAGGTACTTAAAAAGATTGACTTGAGAAACGAAATACGAAAGTAAGAAGACAATTGCTGATTATGCTTTTTTATGTAGTCTTGCGTTTTTCAATCTCATACATTGCAAAATCATGACTTTATGCACAAACGTACAGTAAATTGAGCTTGAAGTGCAGAGTCAACGGCGCTTAAAAGTTGAAACGCTAAATAAAATGAAATATTTGTATTACTTACTACAAACTCATTTGGGAATACGATAAAATAATTACTTACCGTTTTGGCAGAATGCAATCTGTTGAAAAAGTGCGAATTGCGCCAATAACGTAATGACGCAAGCATTAAATTTATTCTGCCATGCCATTATTTTCTGTATGTTATTTTCCAATTATCACATTCGTGTCGTCAGAAAATCATCACTGAAAAAAAATTTTTATCAATTACATATTATTAACCAATTTTATAAGGAAACTCAATTCAAATACTAATCTAATTAAAAACAAAACAATACAAATTAAGATGAGCAATTCCTAATTAGAAACGTTATTAAATTGTTTATATCCATAAGAAAATCTTACGTAATTTTAAATAGAAACAATAGAAAAATTGTATTTGCGTTACGCCTAACATCTTCAGGGGTTGATAAGTTTGCAAACGAGGATGTTACACAAGTTTGAACGTAAAGTGAGAAATAAAACAACACTTCTATAAGTTACAGAACATCGACCTTGCTAAAGACAAAATACCATGCAACACGTGCAAAAACTCGCAATTAAAATGTTTGTTCATTTTTATGAGAAAACCTCCATCATAACTGCTGTTGTCTTGGTAACAAGTTTAGAATGAAAAAAAACTTAATCTTCTCAAAACGAATTGGAAATACATATGAACTAATAGGCTCAAGATAAAACCCTTAAAATTAGTTTGATTTTTTGCTTAACATTTTCTTAAATTAATCGATATCCAGTTGATAAATGTTTTAGTTAGGTAGTTAAAATGGTAGAATGAATAAAAATGAGCGCATCCTTAAAAAAACGAAGCTTTCTTTTTTAAGTATAGGGGAGCGGGAGGTAATGGGAGCCACTGGGTAATAGGAGCCACTACGGTTACTAATCCCTAGCTAGATAACGATCAGACATTTCCAAACGCACCCAACGCTTTGGCTTGCTTGCCCTACTAGCTCCAGCCACCTGCGGAAGCTTGTCAGTTTGTTTATTTATTTATTCGTATGGTACATTATACAAATATTGTATTGTGATGTAAGTGTTATGTATGGTGCCCCAGAAGATCAGTATAAACCTGTATAGTGTGATGACAAAACCGTGTGCAATAGTGGATTGGTTCGTCTTGGCAAAGCATTTACTTCAAGGTTTAGGAAAACAACTAAAACCTAAACATGCCAACCCTTACCCACCCTAGTATTCACATGTAATAATATTAATTAAGTGTGTAAACATTATAGAAGGTAAATAAGAACATAAAATATAACAGCACAGCCATTGCATGACGACATATAATGGACCGGTCCAAGCGCCAGTCACGACAATGACGAAAAAATAGTAGGTTAAAGAAATAGCAAAACAAAATAATGAAAAACAGATAATCAAGACAAGAATACAAAACATTGCTGAACTTCAGATGTCCTTCAGATTCGTAAGCCATAATATTGCTTCATCCGTTAAATTATGAATGTTTGGAAACCCTCCTTTAAACTTCGTTAATTGACAATCCTCTACAATATGTGTAACGGTTTCTGGTTTGTTTCCACAGTCACAATTTGGATTAGAAATCGCACCCCATTTGAACAACATAGAGTTGCATTTTGAATTGGCCTGTTCTTAAGCGATTTACTTTTGACCAAATTTTTCTTCTTTGATCAAAGCCCGGGACTTCTATTGTTGGATCATCAATGAGATGTTTATTGAAAACATCAACTTCAGACCATAATTTTTTCCACTCTTCAACATCAGAAAAAGCCGTACTTAAGTAGTCTTGCAGCCATATAGGACTTATAAATAAATTTGATGGCAGGTAGTTTACTAATGTAGGTATTCCAGGATGCACAATTTATTTGAAATAAAAAATATCTTTCTATTTTTAATAACCTCAAATTCAGCAAGCGGTCATATGGGGTAATAAGAGCCAAGGGGCTCCCATTGCTCGCATTAGCTGCCATTAGCCCAAACTACATTTTAAATATTTCAGATGCTTCGAAAGAGGTCCAAAAAGACCAGAAAGGCCTCCTGGTCAGCAGAAGATCTGGAGAGAGCATTCCAATTGGTAGAAAATGGCCAAAGCATCATAAAAGCCGGGGCTGAATGTAATATACCCTACCCTACTTTGCAAAAACGCATTAAAAAAATAAATTGCAAATGCCACCAAAATTGGAAAAATACGCCATATTTAGTGAAGAGCAGGAGCGTGAACTAGCAAATCATTTGGTGCGTATATTCAACATGTTTTATGGACTAACAAGGTGGCAGTTCTGCCGTCTAGCTTACGTTTGCACTGAAAAGTTAAAGCTGAAACATCATTTTAATAAAGAAAAACAAATAGCCGGGCGGAACTGATTGGAAGATTTTTTGCGAAGAAACCCAAATATCAGCGTACGTAAACCTGAATCAACAAACCTAAATAGAATTAAAGGCTTAACAAAAATGAGGTTGATACATTTTACGAAAATTTAGAAAAGGTAATAAACAAATTATCTTTCCAAAAGTCAGACATATATAATATGGATGAGACGGGAATATCTACTATCCAAGAACCTGGTAATATTTTGGCAAAAAAAGGGCAAAGAGAATTAATTGGCTCAGCAACAAGTTGGGAGCGGGGGAAAATATTACGGTCATTTGTGCTATGAGCGCTTCTGGCTCATCGATCACGCTTTTCTTCCATATTTCCCTGAAAAAGATTTTCGCCTCTTTTAGCTAAGGGTGGCCCACCCGACGCCGAATACCAAGTTACCTTTAATAGATGGACAAATGAAGAAATGCCTTTCGAAAACTTTATAACCATGCTTTCACTTCCATCCCATTCATCGTGTAGGATGCAGCAGTTAGACGTCACATCTTTTGGCTATAATACAGAATGTGACTTGTATATGAAGTCACATCGTGTGACACAAATAACTCCATATGACGTTGCTAGCCTCTTAAATAAAGCCTACAGTAGAGTAGCTTTTATCGAAAAAGGAATCTCTGGATTTGAATATATAGGCATCTTTCCTATTCAACCGTCGATTTTAGTGATAAAGACTTCCTTTGTGATCCTACTCCGGTAGCGGTGACTGTTCATCACGTTGAACCACAACCAACTTTGGAACCGCAACAATCAACTCCTAAAAAAGTCTGTGATAACAATTTGTCACCCAAACTAAGCTGCTCAACTGAAAACTTTTCAATTACTGATATTATATCTGAGATTTAACAGTTACCAGAATTGCCGAAGACGTAAGCAGGAAAAAAATCTCGAAAACAACATTCCGAAATTTTGACCGATACTCCATTGAAGCCTATATTTAAAGAAAAAAAGCGGAAAAGACAAGAAAAACTCTCAAAAAGTGTCGATGTTAAAACTAAGTGTGCTCCTTCAAAAAAGAACGAAATATCCACAGCTCAAAAAGTGAAAGATCAAAAGGCAAAAGTTTTAAAACGACAAGTTTTTAAGGACTTTTCATTAGACATTGACGTCACTCCATTAGCAATATATATAATAGTATGGAGAGACATCCTAGGAGAGCGATGACGTTAATGAATCACAAATATGCGAATATTATGAGCTGCATGATTTGTACAATGATGAAAGTCGATGTGTTATATGTAACGATGTTGGTAAAGACAACAAACTCTGGTTCAGGTGTACTGTGTGCGGTATATGGGCACATTCTGAGTGTTCCGGAGTTAAAAGAGCCAAAGGTTACATTTGCGACTTTTGTACCAAAAAAACTAAGATTTTTTTTTTAATATTATGTTTTTCAAGTTTTTAAAAAGTTATGTAAGTATTTTTATGCTGAATTAAAAGTTTAAATTTAAATTAATCGTTTTTTTGCATGAAAATATAAAAGAAATAATGGCTCCCATTTACCCCTATGTGTGCAATGGGAGCCAAATGCACTTTTTTTTAAAGAAAAAAAAATAACTTCTTGTTGTCTTATTCTAAAACTTTAAAGTCGAAAGTTGCAAAACATATGGTATTTAAAGTTTATCAAAGCAAATTGGAAAAAAAGTATTTTAAAAGTTTTTATAGCAGTTCTTATTTCCCCCCGCTCCCCTAATCATTGAATAAAGAAACTGTATAATTAAGAACCTATTTTAGAAAATGTTTGAAACTTGTAATTCAGAAACATGTTTACAATAAATAAAGAAAACAAAATACAGTATGAAAATAATTATCTGTTTTGAATAAAAATGTATTTGTTACCAAAACCCATTCTCATAAATTCTCTTTTAAGTTTCGTTTCTACCAAAATTGTTGCCAATTTCAGTGTTTGTTCAGAAAATCTCCAACTTTTGTTATATTTGTGTCGACAGTTGCCAACAATTTGCAAAACATTTCAGTTGACAACAAGTTGTCTAGATTAGGTAAAATATCTTCGATTGACGATGATATTAGGCAGGCAGCGCAGTATATATTATTTTTATTATAGTCATCTTTAAATTTCTATCTCTCTGAAAAACTGTGTCGTGAAATTTTTTATTTTTCTTTGATTTCAAGACCCGAGTATATTTTGTATCAGATATAAATCAATTAACGTGTCGATTTATTCATTCGTCCACGCGACATACATTTTTCTGTTGCCTTATCAACTGTATGCGTATCCACAGAACAATCTGCAACAAGCGTATTTTTTTATGCTTACTATACCGCCAAAAATGGAAACACGGTTGTCGACATTTGTTCGCAATTTTTGTTGCTGACAGTAGGTAATTACAGCAACTTTTGTCACCAACACGTGTTGACAACACAAAAGTTGGCAATATTTTTAAGTTAGTAAACAATGTCTCCTTTATTTTTATTAATGAATTATAAGCCCACCCTAAAGTAGGCTAAGCCTTGGCAAAAAATACCTGTTGTTTTTGTTTCTACTCCTATTGAAGGCCCTTCTCGTTGTAGAAGACTTCTATAATTCGACAATATTTTTGTTTGTTGTTGACAATATTTTGTTGTTTTGACTCAGCTTTACGATTGTCAGTGATAAAATATTTTTTCTTCAAACGTCAATTAAGAATGCCATTACATGGCCGAGTTGATAATGCTTAAGTGTCATTTCATTGCCATGACGTTGACTGCGGCGCTTAAGTCTTAAGCGTCGCCGACAGATAAATTGTAGCAATATAATCAATAATTTCATTTTGTTAAAAGTATTATTTAGATATTTTAGTTACAATTTATTTACAAGTTGAATGTACATTAATTACAAAGCAAACGCCAATCTAACATCCTCAGCACAAAAAGCATGACTTAAGCTCCTTATAAAATAATATACTAGTTTAATTGGGTTGACATTAGTTTTTAATTTTATCATTTGTATTTCATTTTTGATAACATGGTTTTATCGAGGTTTTATGATGGGAAATATTACACATACGTTTAAAAACATAATTAATTCGTATAGGTCGATGGTACGTTTTTCAAATAAACATGATGATATTTCTTTTATCCACAATCAGTTTCTAATTAAAGTTTTATCCACACTTATGAATCGTCTAATGAACCCACTTTATCCGCTAGTAAAATGAATAATTTATTTTATTCCACTAGCGGAATAAGGAATGGAAAATGAAGTAGCAACCATCCATTTTTTAAAAATCAATTACAGTCACTTTTGAAGCGACTGCGGCAATCACAGCATTTTTAATGAAATCTGATTCTAAATGAGTGTGATTGTAGACCTATGTCTTATTGCATTCGTATTTTAGTCGTGTTTTCGCCATTTTAGGAAATTAAACTTTCTTACGCTTTTAAACATTTAATTGGGTCAATATCGGCCTTCAGATATTTCCGTTTTTAGATTATTATTTGAAATAATAAATTCAAATTTTATTCACACCTAGGGCGGTAACGACTCTACCTGGTGTTAACATCGGTTATACAGGGTATGAAAAAAAATGTCAAACGCGTAATCAAAAATGACGAATAACTTAATAAAATGTTTATTTTTTCTCAGATCGATGTAGAATTAAATTCTCTACAATTTTGCTATACATGTGTGAATTAGTTTTTATTAAAAATACACATCAATCGTCATCAAAAAATTAAGTAGGCGATGAAATGTGAACGTCAAAAGTGTACTGTTGTCACGGTTGTGATAGTAATTGTCCAATCTAACCCAATTTTATTGTGTTTTGTATTGTTAGTAATAAATAATCAGTTTTCCACCACAGAATTATTTCGTATGGTTATTCCACCGGAAAATCGAATGGAATAATTATACCGCAGATAACCCGATATATCGATATCTCTGAGTTGACTATTTTAAAAAGCTAAATGGGATACTCAAGAAAACTACAAATACCAACTACAAGCAAAATACTAGGAAACATGCAACTTGACACCGTTATCAGCAGTTAAGAACCTTATCTTGAGATAACGACAAATATTAGATAATGTTAGAGCTTCAAAACTATTGTAAATAAGGTGTTACAAAAAAACAAATTCCATCCTTATCACGTTCAATACCATATCAAATATAGTCGTAATTGCGAAAGGGGTTTTATGATTAATCGCATTCATCTTTCTTTAACACCAATAAATAAGTGAAATGTGTGTGCTTATTTCATCTATTTGTTAAAGAAAGATAGATGCGATGAATCACAGATTTTGAATGCTTACTAGGAATTCTTCTAGTATTTGACATTACCAGTTTATTTATATATCCCTTTCGGTTATTTAAAACAATCCGTCCAAAGATTTTGTTGCAATTTTGGATGATCTATTTTATAATTTTGAGTTGCCAATAAATGTGTTTTTATGGAACGCGTATTTTTAAATAAAAAAAAATAGTATCACTGTTAACGGTTGAGTAATGGTAGACACACATGTTTAGCGATGATGAAGAGAATTTAATTCTACATCGATGTGTGAGAATATATACAGAGTGTTCTATTTGATTTATCAATCAATTACGGCAATCAATTACTTTGCTCATGGTTTATTCCGCAAATTTCTACTCAATTTCTTTTTTAAATGGGTCGTATTTCAATAAAATAAAAATTAAATTAAATTTGCTTAATGACAATCCTACTCCTAATTTGTGCAATGGCATATGATGGTAATAGATGTATTAACAGAGCTGTCACTCTCAGATGACAAATATATAAACATCAAACTGAAATTACCACTGAAGAAATTAGAGATAACCATAACTCTAATACCTACACCGGAAATATCTTTAAAAAGTCTCTAAACAATTTTGTTAAATCGGTTTAAAAACTACTCTAGTGGAAGTAGAACTGTAGAATGACACTATTAAGAAATCGATAATTAGTGCTGGCATTGAATATATGTATAAAGGTCATAAAAGTTTTGGTGGGATTTTAAATTCTCTTGTATAAAAAAAACTCATTTTGATGAGGAATGGGAAAAATTCAAACCCTTTCGAAAGTAAAAGTACGCCGATCAGAAAGCAAAAAAACAGAGCCTAATTAAAACCGCTGCAACAACGACAGAAAGGGTGCACTACATCTGGATACTTTATACTTAATGATAGAAACACACACATACCCACACCGTTGAACAAATTAATCAGTATCTACTTATAAGTTTTTAATAAACAGCGTAGGAGTGAAGTGTTTTGTACGTATACCTACAATCTCAGACACAAATGAGATTCTATAGATACAACCGGTAGAAGCTTTAGCTTCATTTTTGTGGTCATTGTTTAATGCTAACATTGTTATAAAGTATGAATGACAAATGAGAAGTAAAAAGTGATTTTTTATAGGTTAGTTTATTTCCTCCTCGATTAGTGAATTGATTGAAAATTTGCCAGCAATACGTAACCGAACGAAGCACTGA